>JAAEAF010003913.1:0-56704 GCA_011037195.1 Triatoma infestans
AAATATCTGTCAGAAGGGAAAATATATTTTAAAACTAAATAATGAATGTTACTAGTAAAGAATCTAATTCTGCAAGTTGGAACATGAGAAAAAGTGATAAGCAAAATATTTGTTCAATAAAGAGAAAGAAAAAAGTGTATACATGAAGGGATGATAGTGATAAAATGTTCCAGGACAAAGGGAGAAGGTGAATTGGATGCTGAAGGGAGTTGAGCTAAAGGTGACGCGTCACTGCCCCTTCTCCCTTTGGACTATTATTTTAGCGGCACTGACAGGCAGTACCGCCCTCTTGTCACTGCGTCCTTTTCCTCTAGGGGTGTAAAAATAAAAACATCCCCTTGTAGTACTGGTAAAGCAAAGTGTGGATGCAAGGAACAACAGATTTAGGATTAGTCACACAGACTCCTTTCCAAGTCTCCCTGATGAACATTTGCAAGTGCCTTGAATGTTTTTTACCCCCGTATCCTAAAGCCTTGTATCCTTACTCTATCCTAGAGAGAGATGTATTCTTGGCACGGAAAGGTGATATTTCTCAAATCCTCATCCCAGTCCTAACAAACGGAAAGTTTCTCTCACTCCTTTCTAGTTCTAACCTCACACGGTTTAGCTGTACCCAAGAGAGAAGAGAAGACAGTCCCTAGTGTTTCTCTTATCGGACTGTGGCCGCTATAAAAGTACAAGTCCTTCCTTCTTCTTCGCCTTATCCTACCTATCCATTCCTATAACTCTTTCCGTATCGCCTACCCAACGTCTCCGTTCCCGGACCAGACTTCACCTCTTGCCCGTTGACACTCCAACACTTCATACATATTTATCAAGCGAACCCCCCGCCACTGTTTAACCTACCACCACCTCTCCTAGCATGCTTTCGGCCATCTCTTTCTTTTGTTGTTCTTGTTCTTCTTCTTTTTATTTCTTTCCGTCTCGACAATACCGCAGTTCCTTCCTTTGAATATTTTTCCTGCTTGTCAATTTGGTCCAGCATACTGGTGCACAGTAAGCAAACAAGTCATGTCAATTTATTTTTGGACCAACAACAAACCTTTCCTCCCTAAACCATGACCTAGCCTCACGTCAGCAAATATATTAACTTCATTTTTAGAGGATTGTTGCCTACGATAAAGTTATGAAATAATAACAGTCTTCACAAGGAAGTAAAGAATCTCTGTGTTACTTAATAATTAAATTTTTACGAACTTGTTCATCTTAAGGCGTACACATAATATCCTTTGGGGTTCAATTTGTAAAAATATTAACGGAGATAATCAGATTCTACTAGAATTAATGTAGAAAAACTGAATTTTTTTAAAAAATAACCTATCATGAATTAATTGAATGAAAATTCGAATGCGTTTGCCATTTTATAATTTCATTCAATGTAAAACAAAGTTTCAAATTCGAAATTATAAAGCGCATTCTAAAGCTTATTTTTAAACAAAATTTATAGATGAAATTATCGTATATATTTAAAAAAATTTTAATATACATTTTTTTTAATGACGTTTGTAATAATTAGTTTCAAACTCATTAGTACTGATCAACAAGTTTAAACATTAGCTGCCTTAATTCGGTGTCGCTTTTTTAGTCCAATTTTCAGAATCTAAGCATGTGTAATGACATGGAAGGTCATACCAATGTCAAAGTGGTTCCAGCCAGCTGGTATCTTAACAAAGGATGGCAGTAATAAAAGAACAATTTATAATCAGCGACCTAGTTGGCCGCCGGCTTCAAGACAGCCGCGGCCAAACAAACAACAAAGCCTTTTCATCAATACTGTACATCAAAAGCAAGCACCGAAAAGGTTGGCCACTGACCTAAATAAGGTCAGCAAACTACGAAGGTCGCACAAGGTTGCACACTAGGACAAGATATTTTGGTGTGAGTGTGGCCAACACCAATATATAAACTCTACCATATATATCGAGAGGAGCATTATATCTCATACGACGATACGATCATTATATCTTCTACGACCAAACGAGTACGTCTATATACACGAGCGGCAGTTTACGCGTCTATACACAGTTATATTCAAACATCATTTTCTTAGTTGTGCACTTTAGTTCAGTTATTTTAGTCGTTCTAATTTATTAATTATTTAACTTCTATTTAATCCTAAGTATTTTATAATTATTAGTTACCATTTCTAACGTTCTTATTATTGTTCAAATACAGTTTATTTTTATAAAATCCGTTTAATAATTCGAGCACTAACTTCCAAAATCTCTCAACTAACTTCCGCCATCTTCAAGACATCTACTACATCAGGAATCACACATCAAACGATTCCATTACACATGCATGGATGGCAACTTGATGAGTTCCTTCTTACTCAGTTTTACCTTCTCCTGCGTTCTATATGACCAACAAGCTAAGTGAGATGCGTTGGAAAGATCTCCGAAATTTGCGCCGGCTTACCACAGGGTAGCATTTTGAGAGTAATAATGCTATCTACTATGCAGACATCCCTAAACCTTAGTTACAACCTGTGCCGATGACCTCCTCACAATTCTGGTAGTATGATCCTATTCATGTTTCTACCATTGTGTATGTTACTCCTTGAACTCATAGAAGACGGTGCTAAAAATTGAGAATTTAACGTAACCAAATGTATTTAAGTAAAATTTACATTACCTGCCAATCGCTAACTTATCACTAACAAGCTGACATACCCATCGGTGCCTCAAGGCTGCTCAAAGACTTAGGTACACTAGCTGGGAATCTACTTTACAACATTAAAAGAAGGTTTAATTTCAATTGAATGAAATTATTATCACATTCAGAACCTTTATAAAAAATTTAATTAACAAATGCAGAATAGAGGTAGAAACCATTCTTTAATTTGTTATTAATGCTTCAAAGTTTGAGGCAATATAATTATTATTTCAACATATAAAAGTCAGGTAGTTGCATTGTAAGTACTATTCATGAAAATAACTTAATTTAATATATATATGCTAGGGGTAATCAATGAAAACTGCAAATAAATTTAAATGCAAAAAGGTGTATATGTCCTTGGTAGAAAATAAAAGAACAAGTATTTTATTCTTTTCACTATAAACCTAATAGGGATTCTTTGAAATCTCAAGGGAAGTTTTTTGAAAGCACTATCAAGCTGACAATGTCACAAAACACTACGTACATACACAATGATTGTACACTCTTTTTTTTTTTTAGTTGTATACAGCTGATTTAATCTGATTGTATTTTCTTTGTTGTAAGTTGTAACTCTCTCTCTTTCTCTGTGTGTGAACTGCAGTAAAAGTATCCAACCTATCACCTATATTCATTCATTCACTATCTATTTCGTTTTATCTTAGAAGAGTGGTTGAACTATTGTACTGTTCGGCCATCAATTCAAGTTATTTCAATACTCGTTAGTCTTATTTTCTGTTTAATACGTTGTTCTTAAATTCGTAAATTATACTTGTATATCTATCTAAAGTAAATTATATCTTCACTTACCTATATATCTTGTGATATATAGATCTTTTAGCTAATAGCGTTTCTGGCCTTGCAGCCAATCCTGCTCCACGACTAAATAGTAATCTAACCTATTGAAAACAAAATAATTGAATATAATGAAAGTTTTCGACTTTATACATTAAATTATACTTTCAGAGGATGAAATTTCATTGTATTAAACGTGTAAGTTAATGTGTAAGATTTAATTTGATTTATAGTTTTTTTATCAATACGATTTTTGTTATTATCCGATGAGAAAAAGCTTAACTTTCATTATTACATTTTTATAACATTCTCATACTGCTTTAAGAGAAATTACTACGATATTGACAAGTTTTTGAAATTGAGTTAATAAAGGAATTACATGTTTTGAGGGACCTCTGACTCTTGAAATACTATTCAGATAACATCACCGTATCTATAACGAAAATTTCGGGGAAAATCTACAAGTCGGATGTGCGAAAGTAAAAACAAATCATAATAAGTAATAAATATGTAATCGTCATTCTTGATTTTAAGCATGGTTCTCCAAATATCTGGTTAATGATTAGTATATAGTTTGGATTATAATAAGAGTTTTTAAAACAGAATTAATTTCAGTAGATAGATAATTATTATTGCGAATCTATTCGATTAAATATTTTATTTCTATTTCAGTCAAACTATTACGGACATTCTTATTTAACCAGATGTTTGTCCACTGTGGTTGCAAATTTATTACGTATAACTTCATTATTTACTTTATATTATCATTAATATATTTTACGGATTTTATTAAAATGTAAAAAATCTGTTTAATTTAAATATGGCTACACTGTGATTACTTTTAATCTCCAGAGATTAAAAAAAAAAAACCTTTTATACACCCTCTCTCAGTACAGATTAAAAGACAAAATTTATTCACTGATTTTTTTTTTTTTAATTGAATAATTTGCACTCTACTAAACTATTGGAGAGAGAAAAAAAATCAATTTTTGATTGCTAAATAAAGTATATCTCTTGCAATTTTGGATATTTCTCAGTTTGGTGTCATATTGCGTCAGTAATTATTTATATCAAAATACTTGTTACCATTATATATTAATTTTTCTTCTAGTTCTTAAATTTAACCTTCCTAAACTATTTTCAAAGTACATCAATAATATTTATAATAATAATAATAATAATAATAATAATAATAATAATATTATAATAATAATAACAGACTCTATATAAAGCCAGACACGACAATGTCACTAGGCAGATCCATCAAAGACAAGCACTGCATAATGGATTACTTAAAGAATCCACACCATATTATAAGTATCAGCTAGCAACCATAATGGAGAATGAAAGCTGCAGACTTTATTGGGACAGAAGTGTGATAACAGACCAGCATATCTCACACAACAGGCCAGATATCATCCTATTAGAAAAAGAAAAGAAAACTGTGCATTTAATAGAAGTGGCGGTCTCTTACAGTGAAAATTTGTCCTCCACCTACAACAGACAAAATTCAGAAATATATTCAGCTTTCTAACGCAATAAGCAAATATGGAGGAATCTGAGGATTGTAAGGATAGTTCCTATTGTCCTTTCCTCAACAGACGTGATTCCTATTTCTCTGAGGAGAAATATTCAGTCGCTATCTATTGACGAAAATTTATATGTTAATCTGCAGAAGTCAGCTATATTAGATACATGCCACATAGTGCGATACTTTTTAGGTTTCTAATCTAAAATAGTTCATTTATATAGCTGTTCGAAAAAATTCCCCAGCTATATGATCCCCAGAATCTCACTGAGAATATGTAATAATAATAATAATGATAATAATAATAATAATAATAATAATATAATAGATAATAATAATAATACTAATACGGAAGGATTAGCTCGTGGTAGAGCGCTATACTAGGCAACGCGGAGATCACGGGTTCGCATCAGCCCGTGCTACCTTATATTTTTTCTCTTCCTAGGAGCCTCTACAGCTCATCTGTCCGTTGATGGACAGTGTTGTCTGTAACGAGAGAACACTGTCCGGATGCCGCAGTGCCTGAGAAAGGCTCCGGGCAGCAAATGACCACAGTGTTGCGACCCTTAAATTTAAAAAAAAAAAAAAAAAAAAAAAAAATAATAATAATAATAGATTTATGTATCTTATAACAACAAACTTTTCTGAAAATAACCATGCTTTCATTTGACAGAAGTGCAAGTCATGTTCTTCGTGGACTCCCAAGCCTCTAGTAGTGCGGATGTATGTGGTTTAGTTAAGACTACTGGAAAAGTATTGTTAATATTAACTTAAAAGTTAATATTAGAACGAAGGAGGGTTGTTCTCCAATGGGTTCCTACCCACTGGGCTAAGCAACGAGCAAGTAGACAGGCGAAGGAAGGTTGCCAGTTTCCGCAGCCTGAAGGCCCAGCAACATTTCACTAGGCGATTAGCCAAATAAAGCATAAATGAAACAAAAGGTAGAAATCGTCTGGCAAAATAAAGCTACAGGAAGAAGATGGGAGAGTTTATTATAAGACCCAATTCCCCATGACCTTCCATGCAGTGATTTTACGGAGAACTTCTGACTGGCCACTAGGCACAACTAACTGCAAGTCCACCTCCACCGAATAGGAGAGTTAAACCATTTTCTATTTGTCCGCCATGTGACAGCAGTACGGAAATAGAAATAGATGCTGCCTACCTAATGACTTGTGCCGGATTGGATGATGTAGGCAAAGAGGAAGGTATTTCACACTGGAAACAAAAATCGAACAGATATTGGACTGCCCGAAACAAAATGGGAACACTCCCTTCAGAGTCGGCGTAGGAAAAAATCTGATGAGAAATCAATTCCACTTTTTCTTACTAAAGTTAATATAATTATAAAACTAAAACATTTGGTTTAAACTTGGGATTTTTATATAAAGTTGTCTAACAAAAATATATTGATGATCGGGCACTCTGACAAGGTAGTTTAGTATGTGATTTCATTGTAGTCAGAAGAAGCGGCTTCATCAAAATCTGAAAAATATTTAAAATCTAATATCATAGTTTTTTATATGTGCAGTCAGTACACCAAAGTTTAAAGAAAATATTTGGAGCTCTTTCCGAGAAAACTCCTTAAAACTCCGGAAACTTATTCTATTAAGTCACACTTTTTACTTTCTCTTACAGCTGTAAGTAAGAGGAAGTCTTGCGATCATTTCACATTTTCGGAATTGTAAGTGTACATTGGAAATTTGCATTTTGATGTCTAATTAATGGATCAATAAAATGTTGAAGACTACAAAATATTTAGTAAAAATGATCAGTTCGAAGAATGTTTGTCATTGAATAATTGAGTAAATTGCAGCAAGAGAAAGTTGTGTGAGTGTTTCACACCAGATATTATATATCTTTTTATATAGGTTAATAATTGCGTCTTTTAATAGAGGTTAATATTGTATATAAGGCAGAACCATTAAGTTCACTGAAGAGACATTTTACAGTCACGATTGTAATGTGATAGCAAGAAGAAAAAGATATAATTTTTAAATAATAAATTTAAAAATTATAACTCGTGGTTCCAGCCAACCGTTATCTTCAGGTCAAGAACCGCGGCAAACAAAAACCCTTTCAAACAAGCGTCAACACACGGTCAAAGGAACGCCACTAAAACCCTTTCAAACAGGGGTCATTATACGGTCAGTGTACAGAAGCCACCTGGCCGGTATTCCCTTCATACAAGGGTCAACGAACACTCAAAAGGCCACCTGGCTACCATCTATTAACAAACAGTCTTTGATAATCACCGACTGGCCACCATCTGTCGCCACCCTGGTCACTGACCTAACTCATCCTGGTCACCGACCTAACTAAGGTCAACATACAGCAAGAGATGTCTTAGTGTGGCAAGTACTTACACCACCTGTCAATGTGTGAGTAAACCAATATAAACGTCGCCCCACTGGAAGAGGGGATCAGTATTATATCAGTATTATACCAGTCTACATCAGTTATACATCAGTATTATATCAGTATTATACCAGTCGACATCAGTTATACATCAGTATTAGATCAGTATTATGCCAGTCTACATCAGTTATACATCAGTACTATATCAGTTATACATCAGTATCACATCGCGAGCGCGTCCCTATTCAAGGTTTAAACATATAATTATTATTATTCATAATCATTTACAGTTGTGCAACTTAGTTATTATTTTGAAACACCTTAAATTATTGTTAAAATATAGTCTATTTTCGTAAATTCAGTTCGTATTTCGAGTAACAATTCTCTAACTAACATCCACCTATTCTTCACTTCTACTCCCTATTCAAGACATCTGATTCCAATACAAGATTAACGTTGCAGTTCCTCCAGAACTGCCAGAAATAAACCATTTTCCGGATATTATAGCAAATAAAAATTATGTGTACAGATACTATACGAATTTTGAATAAAATAGTTGGAGTCATTTTTGAAAAAAAAACAAGATTAACTAAAAAAAAACTGAACAATGATGTCACACTTCCGGTAAACAGTTTTTTACAGCATCGTTTATTTTTATACAAATGGTGACTGTATCTAGATAAAATATCAAATGTTTTTGGTATTCGTTACGACCGCTGTATTCAATGTTGTAAATTGGATGTTGAAGTTCGGTCATACAAAACAACTCTTTTTAAATTTCTACCGACGTTTTGGCAAATTTATTTCCCGTTTCCATGATGAGAACAAGTTAAAATTATCTAAGATATTTAAAAATAATGGCAATCCCCTCCATATTGTACAAAAAATATTATATCAACGATCCACAGATAATGTGATCAACCTCACTCCGTCTACGCCATCACAGCAACTTCCAATATCCTATATCTCTATCCCATACATAGAAGGTCTATCAGAAAAAAATAGCTAAAATCTTCAAGAAATATAACCTTTCCATTGCTCACAAAAACTCCAATCCTCTAAAAAAAACTCTTTTCTAAACTAAAAGACCCCACACCCACAACTTTATTATCAGATATAATTTATAAAATAAATTGTTTACAATGCCCAGCTACATACATAGGACAAACATCTCAATATTTAAAAATCAGACTGTACCAACATAAATACGACTGTAAAACTAATAAACCGACTGACATGACTTCAGCACTAACGAAACATTGCATACAATACAAACATGAATTTGACATAGAAAACACCAAAACTCCTCTCCATCAACAATAATAATAAACAAAGAAATATATTGGAAATGATTCATATTAAAAAAGATAAATTATCTATCAATTTTAGAACAGACACCAAAAACCTATCCCTCAGTTATAACAATCTCCTGAAATTTCCAAAACAACATACAGACTAAGACACGGTTTTCCCATTTGCTCTCCTAGCCCTTTATAAACCTTGACCCATCCAATGTCCGTAACACTTGGTGATGGTATGTCACAGGTTAAACTAGATTAATTACTACTGGAATTCTAACTGAAAATTTTTGTAAGTACATTTCCTAAGTTATTTCCATACTTTACTCTTATATATGCCTCATATTGTCAAAGTTTCAATAGTTGTGATTTAGTTTAATATTGATCTGTTCTACAACAATAGTTTAAAATAAATTTAAATGTGCTATATATATCATACTTTTTATTTAGTTTATTTATATAGTTTATTTTAAAAAAATTTTATTTAGAAAATATTTATTTTAAGTTCATATTTTATGTTGTTTCTATTTTTTATTGATTTGTATTAAAACCTTTGTACAGACCCTGAAGAAGGCAGCCGAAACGTCGGTAGAAATTTAAAAAGAGTTCTTTTGTATGACCGAACCTCAACATCCAATTTACGACATAAAATATCAAATTTGAGCTTCTTGCGGATGTTTTGGTTATGAAATATCTTGTTCACTTACATATAAACACAACAACAACACACTCGCAGAACAAACAAAACAAGAAACCTTCGCTAAAAATATTTATTTTTTTTATATTTAGAGGACTTCAAAAAATGTATTTTTGATGTATAATCAATTTCGAAATTTTGCCATAAACGATTTACTTACTCGAGCAGACAGGAAAGTAATGATGAATTAGTAATGACATATATACGCCCAACAAGTGTGAGTGTAACAGAAACATTATGTTAAAGTGAACTCTCTGCACGAACTTGGTGGATTTGCTCTGCCGATGGATGAAAATCCAAAACCGGTCAGAAACAAAATCAATATGCATGCTACAATGGATAAAATACTGGGAAATTAGTAATGTAGTTTGTGTTTTTACAATTTTAATTCAAATAGATTAGATTCTTATAGAAAGAAGAACACATTCTTTATTACTCCGACCTGAAAGATCTATTGGGAAACTTAGAAACTTCTCAGTGTCTAGCTACAGACAACCTACCACCGGGCAGAGAGCTGTAAAGACTCCTAGAAGGAGAAAATCTAAAAGCAGCATTGCTAGACTCGAGCCCAGGACGCGTGAGCGCTACCATTGAGCCAATCCTTTCCCCTAAACTTTCAAATATCAAAGTAAGTAAGCAAATAATATAATAAATACGAGTTTGTAAACAAAAATGTCAAACATGGTACCATTTTTCTCATTTTCAAAAATATAATCGTTTTATTGAAATTTTCAAAAACATAATCGTTTTATTGAATCGCTAATTGATGTTGGAGCAGAATTATGATTGTCCTTAATGTCTGGTAAATATAAAACTTTGGTAGACACACATTAGAGATTAAAACTTTATTTAACGATTTTTTTTATAGAATAATTGTTTATAATGTTACATGGATGCAGCAAAACTTTTAAAAACTTTGGTTTAAAAATAAGAATTACAATAATATTTCATTGCAAACAGTGTTACAACTATACGCAGTAAACACTAACAAAGACTAGATGTTCAGTAAATACAGCTAAAAACCAAAAGAAAAAAGTAATTACTTCTTTTTTAATGTTAAAATAAGAAATTATTTTCTGAAAATTTAATTAACAGTAATGGAACATTTAGATAGTAAAAAAAAAAAAAAAAAAAAAAAAAAAAAAAAGGAAGTGAAAAGGTCGTAATAAAGTACAAAGAAAATAAAGTTTTCTTCGTTTTATAAGTGAAATAGGGTGAAGGAAATGAAGATGAAGATGAAGCTGAAGTAGGACAAGAAAGGAGAAAAAGCAGGCTGTTGGTAAGAAAAGGCGGAAAAAAAAAAAATGCATCGTATTATTTAAGTTGTACCCTAGGTTTCTTCAGCCTGCGAAGAGAATTGTGAGTTGACCTTATCGGAAAACAGCTGCTCCTGTTTCTTCTTAGCCATTTCTTTCTTGAGCTTTATTTCTTTATTTTTCCTTTATTTTATTTTATTTTTAACAAAACGATACAAAAGGCGTATTGAAAGGTAGTTTTTTTTTTGCTTCCGTCACCAGCCATTATTATGAAGTAAGCAGGAGTAAATATAGAAAAGAGGACAAAAGGATGGCGCCGGTAGTAGGGGGGAAGTTTTGGTGCTTAACAAATGTCTTACTAGAAGGTGTTAGTAGAGAATGGGGGAGAGAGTACAATAGCGATTAGAGTGTGAAACTCGCATTAAAGTAGCGTCGTGTCTTGGTACGAGGAAAGTGGAAAGAGAAAACTGTGAGACTGCAGTGCTGTGTAAGTGGGGGGGGGGAGGGGCGGCTAAGGATTAAGGTGAATTATAGGGTGTGCGCTCAAGTTTGGAGGATAGTGCCAACCACCTTTGTCTCCTTTTTCACTGGCAAATTATTTACATTTATCTTCACATTGGATCTTTACACTATCCCTTCTTCCAGTATATATATATATCCGTACTATTTCTTACCTTTATCCATTGCCATAGTAGTTCTTTACCACTATGTCCATGCCCCCCCCCACATCTCCCATCTCTAGTGGATATTCTTTTCCTATACATAGTGCTTCAACCAAGAAAAATGTAATGGTTTTGGGGATACCAACAGAAGAGAAGTGTAATTCCCACTGGAGATTCTCCACCTCTGTATACTTCGCTAGAATAGAGAGAAAAGCTAACTCTACTTTTTTCTTTTCTTCTGAAGTTTTTTTTTTCATTTTATTTTCACCTTGTTTGCTGTACTTTTGTATTACGAATACTATTATATAAGTATTCCATGCTTACTGCTGTGTTTACGTATCCAAACTACATTTGCTGTTTCATCCTGTTTGCTGTAATTTACATGGATAACTAAGTTTATATGAAGTAGTATTATTTTGTTGACTCAGTAGGACTTACATTTTCTACTTTCCACATTTGTTGGGTTCGAAATGAAATTTTATAACAACTTCCATTCTTTTGTAGCTCAAAACTCATTGTTAATAATGACAGGTCCAAAGACGGAATTAGCTCAGTGGTGGCGTTTTAGCCTTGAACGTGGAGGTCCTAGGTTTGAATATAGCAGTGCTGCCCTTAGGTTTTTCTCGCATCAGGAGGCTCTATAGTTCCATAAAACAAAAACTAAAAGATACGATTGTTTTAGGAGATAATAAGATCAACTTTTACCACATGCAAAATTTCTAAGCTCCACTTTGCGTGCGTCTCCTTCATTAATAGCATAATGGATGAGTTACATGGAGAGAATTTGTCTAGTTGATGAAATAAGAAGACTGGGTTAACACTGGTTAACTATGTATAATAATAATAATGAGTGACCCTGTCTACCTGGACTTTACACTTGTAATGATACTGTATGGTAGAGTGGAAAATGGTTAATGACAGTAGTGACTGGGTGTATGAACTCAGTAGGATGAACTGTATCTAACTGAATTCCCGTGGATTGACCTGTCGCTGTATTTATACAGTTTCTTCCACTCCAATCCGAGAGAGTGGTTGGGTTCGTTTCTCTTCTCTTTACTCTCTTTGGTCGCTGTTACAATAAAAAAAAGGCCAAGAAGGCCATTTAATATGAACTTAATTCCAGCTCGCTATCTAAAATTAAATTTACTCCTAACGGCTCACTTTACTTCATATCTTTTTCACCCAACTGAAACAGCAATGTTAGTGCAACTTCCTCACCGATGGATGGTAGTAATTAAATAATGCACTTAAAGAGTCACTAATGGATAGATATTATCTCCCTTCACCTGTTTTAGCTAAAATAAGAATTCCAAAAATATCAAACTAATTTTAAGCATATAACGTGTTCAAAGAGTAATAGCTTGAATATTTCTTTTGTGTTGGTTCCCCCACACGATTTCAGGCGTTTCAGGTATCAATGATATATTGCAATGTAGATTATGTGGTCTGCCCATTGGGAGCTTCATTTGTATAGGAGTTATTTTTTTTATGGACGATATAATATATGCTGCAGTTGTAAGATCTATTGTCTCAATGCTGATCCTCTTTATGCTTGATAAAACCACCTCTCAACCTACAGTATTGCTTCCAAGCCTCTTTCTGTAAGAAATTTCAGGATCTGGGAAGTTTCTATGGGGTAACTTTTTCTCTAACAGGTATATACCCAGGTTTCTAAAGCTTTCTGGAGACAGGGGCGCCGACCGTCAGGAGTTGCATTAGAGCTTCCAGGCCCAACTTCTTCAGTTGACTCCTGAACTTGGTCCTGTCACATTGCCCAATGAGGAAACAGTTAGTGCACGAACTTTTTTTTTGTCCAGATTGATGCACCCCTTAGACCTCGGCTCCCCAGAAAATTAATAGCCTTCCTACTTGCTATGCAAAAACTTAATAATACTTAACTTGCCACTCCATTTTGTAAACAATAAGAAAAGTAGAAATTGAGAAAGAGGAACATTGTTCGAGTAGAAATGATGGATATGGCTACGCTGAATGACTGATATGGCTGCCCCGGCTCAGAGAGAAAAAATTATCAACAGCAAAACAAGGCAGTATGAGTAGAGTATGGATATCGTTATCCGGCAACCAATCACATGTATGGAAGAGAAAATTAAGATCCACGACTGCCTACAGCCGTTGGAAAAGTGAAGGGGGAAGTTAAGCCATGACTCTGATTATTTATCGTGCACTGAATGTTCTATACTACCCACTCTGTTTCTTGCCAGTGTTGGTTTAGGAAAAAAGTCAACAATAACCTGAAGAAGTCCAATATGAGCGAAATTTCGGTTTATAACAAATCATTGACGCTGTTGCAATTGTTGTTTTACATGACAATAACCGCTGAGTTTTTTTTTTTTTAGAGAAACCAATCCGGAAAAAGGATTTCGATACCATGAAGAAGTTGGTTTACTTGCTAGTGTTTGTCGGTCACAATATAAGACTTGAAACTAACTGCAAAATGCAAAGAGGCGGAGGGAATCTATCCGCAGCTCTTTCAGTCTCCTTTACGGACCAACTACCAAATAAAACTGAACAGGGGTAGAGATATTATTTTATGTCCAGGAAGTGATAAATATTAAAGGATTAAAAAAAAAGAAGTAAAGACAATAAACTAAATTCTTAAACACTTTCAGAGAAAGCTGTAAGAAAATATTTTCGAAAGTGAATAAATTCTTATCCCATGTAATTGGAAGCTGCCATGTCTTACAATAAACAGAAACTTCACCCATTATAATAAATCATCAAAGAAAAAGATAGAATACTTCCTACTTATGTAGAATATATAACGTTCTTTATAGCAAAAGTTAGGTTTAAGAATAAAAACAAAAATACATGTTTCCAAGATAGTTTCAACATGGACTACATAGTAAAAAGGTGTTTTGACTGAACAAAATGACATGAGAAATCGTATTTAAAGTAGATCGGATGGGCATCAATGTTTACGATCCTTCTCTTTACAACACCAAGATAATGCATACCAAACGTTCGGTTGGTTATACCTTTTTCAGGACTTCCTTAAAAAAACAGCAAATAGATATTTTTAAAATCAAATCCTTTTAATTGCGTTATTTAACTGCATTTTGATTTAACTAAAATCGTTTTTTAATGATTTTATTTAATGATTTGTTTTTTAAAAATAATCAATTTTATATGAATAACTTAAAATTATATAAATAATGTAGGAGCCGACCTACATTAGATACAAGTTTTGTAAGTCAAGTCTTAAAAAAAGAGACTAGAGCTGGGCAGTGAGTAGTTCCTAATTCAATGTCAATCAAAATTTAGCCATAAATGATAAACAAAAGTCTTCATTTTTATTTCATTTTATTTTATGATATCACCAAGAAAGCAGAATTTTACTAATCGGAACCTTGACATTTTAATCGAATTTTATACTCAACACTGAAAGTGTCGTGCTTTCAAGTTAAAAGACAGGAGATTTGACACAAAGTTTCGGTTAAAATCCATCAGCCTGAACTGGCGCACATTTCTCAGTTTTTCATAATTTCTTCCGTAATATCCAAGATTTTCTTTTAGTAAGGGTAGCGCTCAATGGTAGCGCGCTGGATTATACTGGAATTTCCGGTTGAATCTAGCCAATGCTGCCCTAGATTTTACTTTTCCTAAGAGCCTTAGGATAAGTGTCCGGAGATGGGTTGTCGGTAATGTAATGACATAGCAAGGTCATAGCAATGTCAAATCTTCACAACACATAACAAAGAAAGAATAATTCATAACTCGTGGCCTAGCCGGCTGCTGAATTCAAGACAAGGCCGCGGCCAAACAAACAAAACCAAGGGTCAACACTTTATATCAAAGGAAGCACCGATAAGCTGGCCATTGACCTAAATCACTGGTCACCGAACTAACCAAGGTCGCTCAAGGTCGCACACTAGGACAGATGTCTTGGTGTGAGTGTTGCTAACACTAATATATAAACTTCGTCCCATTGGAAGAGGGGATGATTATATGATTATACTTCAGTACGTCTTCAAGATTATTTATACGAGCAGCAGTTTCCGCGTCCCTATACAGTTTTTATTTATACTTATTCCCTTAGTTGTGCATCTTAGTTCATTTATTTTAATCATTCTAAATTATTAGTTAGTTATCTCCTATTTATTTCTAAGTATTTCTTGTTAATAGTTACCATTACTCTCGTTTAAATTATTGTACAAATACAGTCTATTTTTATAAATTCCGTGTTAATAATTCGAGCACTAACTTCCAAAAATCTCTAAACTAACTTCCGCCCTCTTCAAGACATCTACTACATACCATAGGATCAGAACATCCGATAAACGTTCCACTACAGTAACGAGACAATACTGCTCGCAGGCCAGTGCATATTTTACATATATTTTACTACCAACCCCCCAGGAGGTGGGCTCCACCCCCTGGCGCCTTTGGCTTCCAACCCCTCACCCCTCTTAACATTCTCAAAAAAAATCCGTGTCAAATAATGCAAAACTGCTTGAATATCCGTCCAGCCGAATTTGCAATATTAACGCATTTCACAAAACGTGAATTGTGACCGTTATTGGTGACATAGGCTTACTATTTATAGATACAGAATAGATTTAAAAAATGGATATATATGTGTGTTGTATTTTATGTGTACATGTTCATAAATATATATAATTCGAATAAAAGAGCATTAAAAGTCGGGTATTAATGTATGAACAAAGGAAAGGAAGTACATTTACTTTATTAACAGATGGTGATAGTGGTCATTAAAGCTTTTTGTTCAAAAAAAAAAAACAAAATCGCAAAAGAAGCTTATAGGAAGTAACACAAAGCTTAAGGATAATAATAGACGCCTATGAATCGGTCGAATCACTCAAAATACAGTGCTTTGTTTCAAGCAGTAGTTGAAGTGTAACAGCCAACTAGGCAACGGAAGTAGTTATTTTTTTTGTTTTTTTGACTTGGCACAATAAGCCTCTAAACTGGCTGCAGGGCCTCGAACAAAGACCCATCCTTAATAATAAGCCCTACCCTTTAATCTTATTATGTATGAAATAAATTTAGCTGATATCTTGATCTATGTTGTTGTAGAAAACAATTAAATAAATAAATAAATAAATAAATAAATAGCGTAACATCAAAACATTTTTCGGGGAATAATTGATCAGAGTAACAATGCTTCAATCCATTCTGTCAATCGTCACCTCCCCACATCAGTGTTTCAAAATTTTTTGAATGGTACAATAATGGTAAATGCAAAGCAGGAAAAATGCTTCACCCAGTCCTGTGGAATATAAGTCCTTAACCAAGGAGAATAATAGAAGAGTTTTCTATTCCATCAACGAAGAGATACTCGCGTATGGGGCTGAAACATGGATTACTGGAGAAGATGTGTACTAAAGACTAGGTGATAAATATATATAGATATAAGGAAGGAGCTGGGAGTAAAGGAAACAATGGAAGAGAGGATTAGAAGGAAAAAATTGATACGGTACTGATCTCAGAAGAATGCCGGAAGGAAGATGGCCGGAAATGGTGAGAGCATGGACTCTTCAGAGAAACAGGAAAAAGAGGTAGGCCAGCGAGGAGATGGAAGAAAGAAATTGATGAGCTGATGGCGGGAAGAGGGCTGAGGGATGGCGAATGGCAGAATGGGGAGTTTTGGTCGGAAGGACTGAACTGACGGTAACCCAAACATTGGGAAAACCGGAAAAAGATAAAAAAGACAATATAACACTTCTTTATTATATCTAATAGAAGCCTCTGCAGCAAATGAAAACAAATTACAAAATACCGAGAAATGATATTCCTTTAGAAGTGATTCACTTGAAATAATAAACTACATTTTAAATTAATTCCCTTACGTGCGAAAGTATAAATCGATACATCAAATGATATATGAAAAGGTGGCATTAGTTCAGGGTGGGGGTGGGGGGTAATATAACAATTATTAACTGGGAAATGTATTCTTTAAGTTGAATCACAACCAGATAATAAGTGATAACAATTTAACAAGTTGTTTCAACTGTTTTTGTATCTAATAATTCTATTCAACCAACATACAGCAATACTGTCGTTATCCAAAAGACAGTGAATAAACAAAATACAGACTTTATTAATTATAGACCTCATTGTAATACGATCCGAAAAG
This sequence comes from Triatoma infestans, assembly GCA_011037195.1. NCBI lineage: Eukaryota > Metazoa > Arthropoda > Insecta > Hemiptera > Reduviidae > Triatoma > Triatoma infestans. The sequence continues at coordinate 17,365 of JAAEAF010003913.1, forward strand.
GGCAGAGAGAAACATGAAATTGACAATCTATTTACTCGCTTCTTAGGCTAGACTAGAGTGGGAGACTCTGTATATATATATATATATATACAGCCGAGTTAGCCCTACAAAAGGACAGATTTTTTACAACAGCTTACGACCAGTTAACAAGTCAGCAACCTTCTACTACCTTTCTCATCATTCAGTCTATATCTTTCATTTTCATTCATAGTTCATAGAGTTCATTTCATTATATAGTGTTTAGATATTCTAGTTTATTTCAACTTATTTCAACCCATTCTCTCTAATTTCTCACTCCTTCTCACATCCATTATATCATATAACTGATTTGGCCATCCTCAGCAGAAAGCTCATTTCAATAATAAATGGATGGGACCAAAACTAAATTTCTCCCACAATATTTCTATATAAAAATGTTTATATGATTGGAAAATGCCCTCCTAAGTAACAGTTAGCTAGAATTTTTTTTTTTTTATAACTTTTTTTATTGAATATTTACAACTGTTCTATAAGGAACAACAAGCAAATGTGATGTATGAACAATATACAAATGGCATGATAGTCGTGAATGACGGTCATCCAGTGATGACCATCACTAGTCGACCAATTGGTCACGTAGCCAGCGGCGCCTCAGCTATCTGTGAGGATTAGAGGGAAGTGTCGTTGACGATAAATTTGCAGTTAAAGGGTTAGGATGTGATAGGAGTTTATGATGGAAGCTATTGTAACGAATTTTGGCAAGTTCAGAAACGAATAGAATTTTGAGGTCATTGTGGATAGTTAGTTTACTGACAAAAAAGGGTGCGTTTAGGATATAGCGGAGGATCTTACATTGTAGGGTCTGTATTTTGTTAATGTTAGATCGTTTTGCAGTTCCGTAAAGTTCGAGTCCGTAAGTCCATATGGGAGCCAAATTAGATAAGATACAGTCGTCTTTTATTGTAGAGTGTTAGTTTTGAGCGTTGTTCGAGTAGTCTCTTTAGGAGCTTGTATCCATTATTCAGTTCAATGCGTTTAAGTCTTGTGGGGTGTGGATTGCAAGTAAGTCGCTTGTCCAGGTACAGTCCAAGGTACTGCACATGGTCTGCTGAGGGAATAGGTGAGTTATACAAGTAGGCAGGAGCAAGAGTTTTTCGTTTTAGTGTAAAGACTGTGTACTTGGATTTCTGTGGGTTGATTTTTATTTGCCATTTTTGAAGCCAGGATTCCAAAGTTTTCAGGTGGGCTAGAATAATGTTAAAATTTCAATAAATTAGATTATAATAATAATATTTTTTTCGGTTTTCATTAATTTTATTTATTTATAATAAACAACGAAAAAAAAAAATTATAATAATTTAACATAGAATAATAAATCATTTTTCAATAAAAAACACGCATAGAATTTATTAAATTTGGTGTACGAACTACTCGTACTAACTACACATACAGAAGACACCTATCACTTTTATTTGAAACTTTGTTTAGTGAATGTTTATTTAAAGAAGGTTTTTTCTTTTATACTTTCCTCTAAAAGGTCATTTTATTAAATTAAGATTTTTCCCCGTTGACATAAAATAAATGACTAGTAAACATTTAGTAAAAATACTAAGTTTAAAGCGGCGTAAAAAAAAAAAAAAATATCAATTTTTGTAAACCCCATTCCTGGCTATAAATTAATATATACTAGCAGCAGTAAATAATAAAAAATATAGTATAGCTAACAAAATTCAGGAAACAATAATTATACAAATTTTCTCATTAAATAATGATTTTATAGTTTGGTAAAAGATTAGTTTTGCCATAATATTATTTATAAAGCTACACACTGTATGGTGCATTAATTATTTTAGTCTTACACGAAACCCAAACATACAAACCAAATAATATGGTTTATGTTTAATAATTCATACATGTATACAACATAATTACATTTTGACCAATAATACATTTTATACAAAGATTACAACATAAATTTTTGTAATAATAATAATGATGATGATGATGAACATATATATTTCCTGGAACACAGTAAAATTATAATCAACCTTTTTTTAATTAGCTAATTAAAAACAATAATTGTAAGTAACTAAAATAAACTTATTAATTTATTATGCAATTGTATTGCATATGCTTGTAATTATACATTATTATTGAAAACTTTATTATTTATTGTAATTGAAATGAACGAATTAATTAAAAAAAAAAATACTATTTGTAATATTCTCTTGAATTATTTGGTTAAAACAATGCATTTTTTTCCCTTTGTCCAACAAAATTATCCTTCGTATAAAAGAACCATCCGCAACCACAGAGCACTTGTTCCTTATTTTAAGACTACGATCTTAACGACTAGATTTCAACTTAAGGTAGTAGTTTCCTCATAATCAACAATCCAGCTATTGACTATAAAATTCCTGTACTATTGAATGTAATCAACCGATAATGCATGAAATTACGCTAATCATAGTAAAAAAAATCTCCAAGGAGTCATTTTACTTTTTACTTTCTCTTACGCCTAGTAAGAGGAAGTATTGTAATCGTGTCAAATTTTCGATATCGAGTTTTCACCGGAAATATCCGTTTTGAGGTCCCCCCTGAGTCCAAAAAAGTGGTTTTTAGCAACTGGTCTGTGTGTGTGTGTGTGTGTGTGTGCGTGCGCATGTATGTGAACAGCATAACTCAAAAAAAAAGAAAAATCGTAGAAAAATTCAAACTTGATATTCCGTTTAGGTATCACCATGAGATCCGACAGTGGGTCAACTGTCAAAATTTCTCAACCCGGAAGTACCACCTTACCAGTTGTTTTTTTTTATTTTTTTGCGATTTTCTCAAGTGCTACAATTCTATCATCCAAACAAAAATTAATTAGAAATAAATATATGGCAAAAATTCCGAGTTTCAAGAAAATTAGTAAACCGGAAGTGCGCTTTTACTAGAGTTTCTTTTGTAGTGAAATGTTTCGTTATATCAATCGTCAAAGGCGATATTATAAGTGATGTTGTGATTTTTGTATAAATCCAGAATTAGAGCTTCGACCAATATTTTGCTCGGAGAAAGAAGATGGTTAAAAACACCCTGACCTGCAGACCCACTGATTATTATCAAAGATCATGGATCGAGTTTATGTGTGTGTGTGTGTGTGTGTGTTGTGCTGAGCTGTATAGGATTTTAGCAAGACAAATTTTATGGTAAATTCTTCAAATGAAATTATGAAATAAGAAATAAGTAAAATAAGGGAAAATGGAAATATTGTCCACCTTCTTGGGTGGAGAAATAAAGATTTCATTTCATTTCATTTTTGGATTGAGAGAGGGAAATTTCTTCTTATTATTGACAATTCAGCAGCATCCTTTATTTATAGAACGTCTTTCTTTTTCTTTGATTAAGCATGATTCTCTTTATTGAAAAAAAAGATCTTTAATTCTATAGTTAATTAATATAGATAATGGATAGTACTATTTCTCAAATTAAAAGTACTGTTGATTTATTGCCTAGATTATCAATGTCATGGATCATAAATTGAAGTGCCCTGACCACTGTAAAAATAAGCAAATGCTTTGGTTCGGAAAGAGAATTGAATTAACAGCAATCTTAATTATGTGGTTTACGATAGAGTAATATGTTATCGGGATTAGCACAATGGTAGTGCACTTAGACTACCTCGCGGATGTCTCAGTTTCGAGTCCAGAGCTATCCTTAGATTTTGTCCTTTCTTAGAATCCACTACCGCTCACAGTACAGTGATGGACAATGTTGTCAGTAACGTGAGAAAACTGTCGTCCCGAAAGCTTATTATAATACTATTATATCGATCCGAAACTTGGACAACTTCAGCCAATCTAATGAAGAAAGTGAATGCTGTGGAAATGGAATGTTGGCGAAAATGTCTGAAGAAAATAAGGGCGGACCAAATAAGAAATAAGGTACATTTGATGAAATGGGCATCAAGAAAAGGATTAATCAAAAAGTAGTGGAAAGAAAGATGAAGTGGTATGGCCGTGAGCGACGAATGGCTCCAGACAGATGGCCGGGAAGAGTACGTAACTGGGCCCCTTCTGGAAGGAAACGTCGATGAAAGGAAGAGATGATGGGGAGAGGAATGAGAGACGGAGATTGGAAGGATAGCAGGCTGTGGAGAGAGCAACTGACTTGAGGCAAAGGGAAACGCCGTAAAAGTAAGTAAAGGATATTAATACCTACATTAACTTTATATCTGCTTAGTATTTTTAGTACATTGAAATCAACACTGTTCCAAAAAAAAAAAAAAAAATATTCTCAAATACTTCAAATGAAAGTAAGATTTGTGTAATATGTTCACAAAGTTTCTTAACTTTTAGAGAAAATCTCACATGGAGGCCATTCGATAAATACTATCTGGGTATGTTCAGCTTTACTTCCGGTAAAAAGCTCAATTTCAAAAATTTGACCTAGTCATATTTTTCCCTTTATAGTAATAAAATAATGAATACATAAATAAAAAAACTGATCGATTTACATTAAGAAGTTTTCGCTAATATGAAATTATTATTGAACATGTGGATGGATGGGTCCGCATTGCTGGATAACATCTGATATTTTATCCGTCGTAGCATGCATATTCCATTTGTTCCTGACCGGTTTCAGGTTTTCATCCATCGTCAGAGTAAACTCACCAAGTTCGTGTGAATAGAGTTCACTTCAACGTAATGTTTCTGTTACACTTACACTGCTAGTATGTTGTATGTGCGGGAGGTTATAAGGTTATGGTTTATGTATGCGAGTTTAATGACAAAATTATTTACTTCATGGTTATTATATATTTATATAGTTTTTATTTCATTGGATGAATATGTGGATGGGCCCACAATGCTGGATACCATCTGTTATAACCAAACAGAGGTTATAACCTCCCGCACACATATAAAACCAACAAGTATGAATGTAACAGAAACATTTCGTTGAAGTGAACTATATACATGAACTCCATGAATTTGCTTTGACAATGGATGAAAATCCGAAACTGGTCAGAAACAAATGGAATATGCATTCTATGACGGATAAAATATCAGATAAAATTATTAAATTACAATCAAAGGTAGAAAATGTTAATTGTTTTACATAAACATTTTAGAGTGGAAATCTGCAAAACTTAATAAAACAAAAATTGAAAGAACAATGTATGGTGAAGTTGGAAAAGAGAAAAATTACGCATCACCTCCTCCCACCGCCTGGCTCACAAGTCATGTATGTAATGTGCGTGCCTAAGGTAAGTGTATTTTGTGTATTCACTACATGGAAAGTGTATTGAATTTATCCAACATATTTTTATTTTTAGAAAGAGGTTGAAGTTGAAGTAGGATGCTGCGTTAGCATGAAGTGTGCGGGGGTGGCAGACACGTACATGTCAGACAATATTCTCTGTTCTTATGGTGTGTATGCGTGCGTGCGCACATGTGTGTCACTAAACACTTTTCATCTGGAGCAGCAGCAACGTTTGACGCTAGAAGGATTTAGGGAGTTTTACACTCGAGTGACGTTCCTTGGCATCCCTCAATTTTTTTTATTTGGTGTACCTCTAAATACCAAATAACTATACGATATCTCTAAATATACTGATTATATACCACCTTTGGCAGTTTTAGCAAGATTAGTAATTTTTTACACCTAATAATTAAATCTTTTAATATTATTTGCCATGTTCATTTTTTTTTTTTTTGCATACTTCAAGCCTTTCATCGATCATTCATTCTCTAGAGTTTATACAGTATATAGTATATTTTCATTATTTAAACTTGAAGTGCCCTTACGCGTTGATCTAGCGAGTGGCTAGCACCCTCGCTTCTGGAGTGAAAAATCAGGGTTCAATTCCCATGAGGGCAAAGACGGTGTTGATCCAGCATCGGAGAAAAAGTGGGAAGTTACAGTTTTTAGCAAACCTTGGTAACGAATGTCAGAACTAAAATGGCGAGGTAATCGTGGCATGCTTATCCCATATCCTCCCATAAAAATCGCCGTCTGGCAAACCTTGGTACTTCATTTATTGCTGTGCCATAGGACTTTTCTTTTTTTTTAAACTAAATCTTTAAAAGTAAACAATTTTTACGATTTTTGCCCCAATTAATAAAACTGCTAAGAGTGTTATTTAAAATTGCTAAATTTATACTTTAGTCCAAAAAAGGTAGTGGATGTTAAGCACGCCTCAACCATAAAACCATTACATTATTTTACTTTACTTAGAGAAGAATATTATTCATACTATTTGCTTGAATAATTGTACAATCAATGATTTTTTTTTTAGAACTAATTAGTTTTCTAAATGCTGCTAAGTGAACTATTTATGAAACTACACAAATGGACATTTTAATTGAACTATTAATTTTTATTCCTGAACTACGATCAATAAATGAATAAAGGTATTCATTAATTAAAATTATACGCAACTAAATGCAACTACCTGAATTTGTCAGATAGAAAGATGTACTTGTGACATGTTTTACAGGAAGCCATGCTTTACGAAGAGAGCGTAATCCCACAAAAAAAAGCCAAGCCATAAGATCAACATCCTGACTTTTATTTATAAGGAAATATGCAAAATTGCTTTTTCTAAGCCAGCATCAACATCTTTATATACGCCATTTCAATAGAGTGGAATACCTTAGACAACTGAGCATCAAGACTTCAGGTCCTCGCTAAATAGAGGTGATATTCCTTTCGGAATTTCCTTTGCTCAGTCAGGGGGATCATGACAGACATGATTTTGTGGTTTTCAGTCAAAAATAACGCATAGCAAAGTAAATAATTTCTACTGCAGCAAATTAACTACAATATGTTTACCAGCACCATTAGTATGGCCAAATTTATTAAGAGTTATTTGCCTGAATCTACAGCAGATAATTACTTCATAGGGGCACTAGAAGATGTCGAATCTACTGCAGGATTACAAAAGTATAGTGCCATAAAGATATAAAAATTGAAAACTGCACATTTTCAAGGAAAAAAGAAGAGAAGTACTGCAAGTGTTTGGACCATGTGAAAAGCTCGGCTAAATTACGCAGGAGAAGTTTTCCGATCTACTAAGTTTAATAAAAAAGACAAGATTAGAGAATTTATTGTGTATTAGTGGATGCCGCAATAGACTCATTTGCTTGGATAGGCTGGATAAACTAATCCATATCTGATCTAAAATTATATATCATTGTATTAAAATTAAGAAGTCAAATTTTGTGGCTCTATCTTGTACAAGTGTTTCTTTTTTGAAGTCCTAATTCAAAGGAAATAACCAAACTTATTATAAAAAAATCTGGTGTGAAACACTCACACAACTTTCTCTTACTCCAGTACTCAAAATTATAATTGACAATTGTATAGTTAGTGTACCAAATTTAATGAAATTCGTCGAAAAGTGAAAACACTGTCAAGTAAAACTGTCCGGTTTACTAATTTCCTTGAAACTCGGAATTTGGGTCATATATTAATTTCTAGTTATTTCAATTTGGATGACAGATTGTATAATCAACTGTGATAGCATTTTAAAGAAAAACATAACCCCCCCTCCCCCAAAAGTCCCCTTAAATGAATTTATCAGGGAAAAGTTTCAAATAAAAGTTGTAGCTCTTTATATGTATAGTTAACAACGCTGGTTTAAAGAAAATCGTTGGAGCCATTTTCGAGAAATACCAGAAAACTGAAAATTATATTTCAGTAAAAACGCACTTCCGGTTATCTATTTTTTTTCAAACTCGGAATTTCAACAACATATTTAATTCTAATTAACATTATTTAGATGACAGAATTGTCTAATATACTGAAACAGCAGTTAAGATGAAAACCTAACCCCACCCCTCCCCCAGAAGTGCCCTTAAATGAATTTTCCTGGAGAAATGTTTCAAATAAAAGTTGTAGCTCTTTGTATGTGTAGTTGATATATAAGTTTAAAGAAAATCTTCGGAGCCATTTTTGAGAAAATTGCAAAAACGTAAAAAAAACAACTAGTAAAGTGGTACTTCCGGTTGAGGAATATTGACACATAACTCACCGTCAGATCCCATGGTGATACCTAAACGTAATATCAAGTTTGAACTTTCTACGATTTTTCGTTTTTGAGCTATGCTTTTCACATACATACACAGACACACACACACACACACAGACCATTTGCTAAAAACCACTGTTTTGGACTCAGGGGACCTCAAAACGGATATTTCCGGTGAAAACTCGATATCGAAAATTTGACACGATTACAATACTTCCTCTACTAGGAGTAAGAGAAAGTAAAAATATGTGATAAAATTTCTGATTAGAGAAAAGCAGAGGAGTTTTCCATACTTAAGCCGAACTCAAGTTGAATAATATTAGTGTAATTAACACGCTTCCAATCTGTGGATGAAGTCATATTATGAGATATGAGAAAGTATAAAACATACTTACATTATCAAAACAAATACGCCTACATTTTTTGATAATTATATTTGTGAAACAATTAATACATAAAAAAATGCCTGACAAAAAACCAGCCAGAGACATACCAGAGCTCTTTTCCGAACTTATAGAAGCTCTAATTCAATCTACTACAAAGCATGATTTACTTAATTTTTTAAAATTTACATCATTTTTTTTAAATAATGGAACTTGGTAGCTGTAGCTTTTGTAATTCATTTTTTTTTTTATTTTTTATAATGGTTAATGGCATCGACTTCTTTGGTCTTTAGCCATAGGTATTCCTTGTTGTTCCACTGGCTGACCAACAGGACTAGAAATAATATTTACCGAGTGGGCAGACAATTTTTTATTTAAAAATTTCCGGAGAAAAGTGAGATAACGCATTGTTAGTAGTTGTGGTGGTTGGTTCTTTGTTAGTACAGTTACTTTGTTAGTAGGTAGTTTGTTTGTCAGTAGTTTATTGATTGTTGGGGATGGTTCTGCAGAGCTGGAATTCATCAGAGATATTTTCCGTGATAGCCTGCTTCTTTTTGTGGTCATCGACCGATTTCGGGCGTTTGCCCATCATCAGGATGCTTTTTGTCATACAGTGTTATAACATAGATTTACACAGTGCAAGCTTAGTCGATACACTCTTATATATCATCTTATTAAAATTTAGAAGTGTAATTTTGCGGCTCTGCCTTGCCCGATTGTTTGTTTTTAAAGTTCTAATCCAAAGGAAATAACCAAACTAATTATAAAAAAATCTGGTGTGAAACACTCACACAACTTTCTCTTACTCCAGTTCTCAAAATTATAATTGGCAAATTTTGTAGTTTGTGTACCAAATTTAATGAATTCGTCGAAAACTGAAAAACTGTCCAGTAAAAGCGCACTTCCAGTTTACTAATTTTCTTGAAACTCGGAATTTGACCATCTATTTATTTCTAATTAATTTTGTTTGGATGATAGAATTGTGAAATCAACTATGATAGCACTTTAGAGAAAAAAATAACCCCACCACTCCCCTAAAAGTGCCCTTAATTGAATTCCAGAGAAATGTTTTAAATAAAAGGTGTAGATCTTTGTATATTTAGTTTATATAGGAAGTTTCAAGGAAAAAAGTCGGAGCCATTTCTGAGAAAATCGCGAAAAGTGAAAGAATCATTTAATAAATTGGTAATGTAAAAGCACTTCCGGTTATCCGATTTTTTGAAACTCGGAATTTCAACAACATATTCAATTCTAATTAACATTATTTAGGTGATATAATTGTTTGACAAACCGAAATAGCACTTTAAATGAAAACCTTTCCCCCACAACAGCCCTTAAATGAATTTTTCCAGAGAAATGTTTGAAATAAAAGTTGTAGCTCGTTGTATGTGTAGTTGATATATCAAGTTTGAAGAAAATCGTCTGAGCCATTTTTGAGAAAAATGCAAAAAAGTAAAAAAAAACAAACAAGTAAAGTGGTACTTCCGGTTGAGGAATTTTACAGATGACCCACTGTCAGATGCCATGGTGCTACCTAAACGGAATATCAAGTTTCAACTTTCTACGGTATTTCGTTTTTGAGCTATGCTGTTCACATACACACACCACAGACCATTTGCTAAAAACACTTTTTGGACTCAGGGGATCTCAAAACGATATTTCCGGTGAAAACTCGATATAAAAAATTTGACACGATTACAACACTTCCTCTTACTAGGAGTAAGAGAAAGTAAAAAGGAGTGATAAAAAGTAAGTTTTCTGATAGGGTAAGTTAAGTTTCTGATATAAATTAAAGGCGAGATTAGCGATCCATAGCGCACTGGTCTAACAACCTGGAGATCTTGGATTCGAGTCCTGCAGAGTTGCTATTAGATTTTGTCCCATAGGAACCTCTAAAGCTTATTGTTCGGTGAAGGGCAATGTTGTCTGTAACGAGAAAGTACTATCCAGTAGCTAGTAGTGCATTGAGGAGGTTCCGAACTTTGAAGTAGCTATGTTGGCCCAGAGGGGCTTTTGGATAGCTTAGGACTTGGCCCTCCTTCCATAGATGATACTAATATAAATTACTCAAGTAAATTTACTAAAGTTTAGTAGCAACTCTAATAAATTTAGGGAACAGGAACCACAAGATCTCTCCCTCTCTCTTTCTCTGACTCCCCTTTTAAAACATTTGAGTGTGTAAACTAATGTTCAAATGTAATTTCTATCAGTTATATACGGTTGATTGCTTGAAGGGTGTCAGTAAACGAAATCGATTGTTCAATGGCCAGTTAAGAATGGAGTGAGCAAAACTTAGGCATATATTCCATGTTATAGATACTAAGATTTTAACAAGGGGCATGTAAGTGTGTATAGAATACTTGGTTAGAGAGAGCAAGATAAGAAGGAGTTTGGATTTGACAAGCTATCGTAAGTAATAGCTAAGTTTCACTTCCCCTCATCTAAAATGAAGAGCTTTACCAACAGGGACACTACTGTAGTCTATAACCACTCCCATCTTCTTACCAGTATGCTTAGTGATACCAGTAATGTGTAGGGTAGACACAGCTTCCCAAGGGATAGGCAAACTAAGCTTGTATTCCACTGTTAGAAGGCAAGCATTTGATTTGTAGTGTGTCTTCTGTATATCCCCCCCTTTACCATAAAGTACATGTTAGTTTCCAAATCGTAAAGCAAGATATATCACGCTAGTGTCTTAGACAAGCACACCTTTCTTACTACTGTTGACAAGTAAAAGGAAGACTATTCTTAAATGCAACCTGCATCTGAAATATTGCCAAGCAAAAGAAATTTACAGTTTTTCATCAGTAGGGGAATTTTTTCATCTTCAGTGCGGCAAAAATGTTTGGAGAGATTTATTTTTTACCACCTGAAGTTCACATTTACTTTATAACCTCAATGTTTGAAATAAAAACAAAAACAAAGTAGCAATTGTTTAAGATAATTAAGTATATTAGCAGAACTTGAAATAGAAAAAAAAAGAGCATGGCATATATAAAGATGTTGATGCTGGCTTAGAAAAAGCAATTTTGGCACATTTCCTTATAAATAAAAGACAGGATGTTGTTCTAATGGCTTGGCTTTTTTTTGTGGGATTACGCTCTCTTCGTAAAGCATGGCTTCCTGTAAAACATGTTACAAGTACATCTTTCTATCTGACAAATTCAGGTAGCTGCATTAGTTGTGTATAATTTTAATTAATGGATACGTTTATTCATTTATTTGATCGTAGTTTAGGAACAAAAATTAATAGTTCAATTAAAATGTCCATTTGTGTAGTTTCATAAATAGTTCACTTAGTAGCATTTAGAAAACTAATTAGTTCTAAAAAAAAAAAATCATTGATTGTACCATTATTCAAGCAAATAGTAAGAATAATATTTTTCTTTAGCTAAAGTAAAATAAAGTGTAGTGGAATCGTTTAATGGATGTTCTGATCCCACCGTGATACCACCAGATGTAGTGGAATCGTTTATTGTGATTCCTATGGTATGTAGTAGATGTCTTGAAGAGGGCGGAAGTTAGTTTAGAGATTTTTGGAAGTTAGTGCTCGAATTATTAACACTGAATTTATAAAAATAGACTGTATTTGTACAATAATTTAAACGTGAGTAATGGTAACTATTAACAAGAAATATTTAGAAATAAATAGGAGATAAATAACTAATAATTTAGAATGATTAAAATAAATGAACTAAGATGCACAACTAAGGAAATAAGTAAGTATAAATAAAAACTGTATAGGGACGCGGAAACTGCTGCTCGTATAATAATCTTGAAGACGTACTGAAGTATAATCATATAATCATCCCCTCTTCCAATGGGGCGAAGTTTATATATTAGTGTTAGCAACACTCACACCAAGACATCTGTTCTAGTGTGCGACCTTGTGCGACCTTGGTTAGTTTGGTGACCAGCGATTTAGGTCAGTGGCCAGCCTTAGCGGTGCTTGCTTTGATGTAAAGCATCGACCCTTGGTTTTCTTTGTTTGGCCGCGGCCTTGTCTTGAACACAGCAGCCGGCTAGGCCACTAATTATAAATTATTCTTTCTTTGTTATGTGTTGTGAAGGTTTGAAATTGCTATGACCTTGCCATGTCATAACAAAAGTAATTGTTTTTTTTGTTCAGGCGGGCTTATTAACATCCACTACCTTTTTTTGGACTAATAAGATTTCTCTTACCCCAATTTATAACAGTTTTAACTAAAAATTTACTTGAGATATATATTATTTTTCTAAAAATGTTTACTTGTCTTCAATTTTATATCAAAGGGAGAATTCAAAATTTACTTTATAAAATTACTTTTTTGTTTGTGACGTCTACTGTCGATGTGGGTAGTGAAAGAGATCCGAGATATAGACCGAGATGCATTTAAATGCCCTTAGTTACCGGTAATGTTAATAAATTGTAATAAATTAATAGATTGGTAATAAAATTACTTTAAAAAAAAAAGTAATCTCTTGCCTTCTTTTTTGTGTAATTTCCTTATAAAGTGCTACCACCTTTTTCTGTAAATGATCACTCTTCTCTAAGCACCTAATTCTAGTTCTTAGAAAGGCTCTTTTATATCCAGTGTGGTATGCCCTTAGTTCAAACTGAGACAGTATATATATATATCGTAAGGGTTTGAGGGAATCGTAAAATAAGCTTCATTCTTCTTTCTCAGCCAACTAAGTTTGTGAAACACTCCCGCACTTCAAACTGTAGCTTATTTTCAGATAGATAAGGGACGAAGTACAGAATAGTTTCCTCCTTCTCTCCTTTACAATTTACTAGAGGACAAAAACCTGTCTCTGAGTGAATCCGTTCATGTATCTAGGAGAGCCTCTAACAAGTTTTCTTCTCTACTCGTGAATTTTTCTAGAAGTGATTGCAATAAGGATAGTTGTAAAAAGTCCTAGAAAGAGGAAATAAGACAATAGAAAATTCTATTACTATTTTATTTTTTTGAGATAAAAATTTTCTGTATAAAATATATATTCTTTGAGAAAAAAAAAAATCAATAAATAAAATAAAAATGTTTATTTTTATAATGTTTCAAGTTTTTTTTTGTTTTTGTTAATTTGTCTTATTCCTAGTAAGAGGGAGTATTACAATTGGGTCAAATTTTACGTAATTATGTTACACCGGAAATGCATGTTTTGAGGTCTCCTGAGTTCGAAAATAAGTTTTTTAACGAATGGTCTGTGCGTGTGTGTGTGTGTGTGTGCGTGCGTGTAAGTATGAACAAAATATTTCATAAAAGAAAAAAAATTGCTGGTAACTCAAACATTGTATTCCATTTAGGTTTACCACCGCATTCGCCGAAACGAAGATTTCGTGCAAAAAAAAAATACCATCAACTAAAAGTGCGATTTTTAGTGAAAAATGAATTTTTTACGTTTTTTTTTTGTTTTTTTGCGATTGTTTTCGTAAACGACTCCAACAATTTTCTTTAAACTTAACATGTGTAGTGGAAGAACGAAATAGAAAAATATAGTTTTGAAAAGTAGGTTAGAGTTTAGAATATTTTATAGTATCCGAAATGGTATTTTGTTAATATTTTAAATATATCTTAGTGCTGTGAATTTACCATCAAAAAGAGTGTATTTTAGAGTCAGTTACTGTAAATTGGGGTCATTGCTATTAGGAAAACAAAGGCACAAAAACCCGTTATGGTAACGGGGTTTGTAAAAGAAAATTCCCCCGCTAGAGAGAGCATTCCTTAGGATAGTCTGACTTCTGCTTTCAAACAACTAAGTCGCATTCTGCTTCCAAAGCCAGAACGCACTTCAGGAATCGCCCTCTTCAAATCAGTGCCAGATATAAGTTAAAACATAAGAGCTATGCATTTATTCTAGATATACATCTGATTTATAATTGTGATATTGTAAAGTACTTGAATTTATCAGAGACATTTTCCGTGGAAGCCTGCTTCATTTTGTGGTCATCGACGGTTCGGCGTTCGCCCATTCAGGATGCGCTTTAGACAGTGTGCCAACACAGACTGTACAGAGATTTAGTTTCACACTAACTGAGGTGTAGTTTAAAATACTAAAACTTTAGTATTTTTACATACTAAAAGTATGTAAAAATTTAGCGAGTTTAGTATTTATACACTAGTTAGTGTGAAACTAAGTCTCTGTACGAGTCTGGTTGGCACACTGTCTGAAAAGCGCATCCTGAAGATGGGCGAACCCCGAAACGGTCGATGACCACAAAATGAAGCAGGCTCCACGGAAAATGTCTCTGATGCTTTCCAGCTCTGCGGAACCAACCACCACAACAAATACTTGAATTTACTTCGAGATAATATATTTATTTTAAAAACAGTGGTGCTCTCTTGATTATTACTAATACTTCTATCTTTATCTCAAACATACACATACCATTACATTTCACATGCTTACTGGACATATACAAACGCGACACTTTTAAACATTTCTCCCCACCCAAAAGAATGATTCCTTTGTTGCCTTTAAATTTAAACTGACTTGAGATAGAGTGTGCTTACAGTGTCCGTTTAGGTACAATTATGTATAATCCTACCACTTTTTTTTTTGAAAAGTATGTCAATTTGAATTTGATTATTAGATTATAAGAAAAATGTTTCACATCTAGAATAAATAGGTCAATCAGATAAAAAAAAAAATATATATATATATTTTAGCCTAACTTTAGGTGTCAAAAAAGTTGAAAAACTATCATTTGAATCTTGGAAAGTACATTTCAGATAAGTAGAAAGAAGTCTAAAAGTTAAGTTGAAAGCTAAGTTTAACACTACTTTGAACTTAGCAATTTCTAGTTGAATGATCAAAGTGAAAACTGGAAATAATTAAATACTATCATTTTATATCAAAAGTTAATAAAATTTTAGTTTTTTTTTTTTTAAATGTTTCAAATAAAGTTATTTTTAAATTTAATCTAAACGAATAAAAGCTGTTTTATTATAGAAAAATATTGTGAAGCCAGATAATAAAATTTGCTTTATCCAGTACATTAGTACATCAGTCTTTTGACTGCTACAGAGGTTGTATAAAAAAAAAAGTTTTTTAAGTATATCCAAGATAATATTATGTTACAAACACAACTTTTCTTTTTTTTATAATAAAAAATATAATTATTATCAAATGTCTTAAAAAAAAAAACTGTTGTGATTCCTGTTAGCTGGAAACCATCGGAGATATTTTCCGTGTTATTCTGTTTCAGTTTATGGTCATCGACTGGTTTCGGGCATTCGCCGATTTTGTAAACTGATTTTGCTCTGTGTAAGTCCTGTGCTATCACATTGTTTATTAAGACATCCCTTGATGATTGGGGCTGAACATCCGAAATCAATCGTTTACCACAAAATGAAGCAGGCTATCAAGGAAAACATCTCTGTTGTCTTAAAATTATTAGTAGATGCTATAAGCTGCAAAATTATAATTATTAACAATTTGACAAATTTCTTCTTCTAAACTAGGAGATGATTGCATCTGATAAACTAGGATAGGAGGTAACGATGCAATGTTTACAAAAGAGACGACAGCCAGTTAAACATTTCAGACTAACAACTCATCTTTATTTGATCCTTTCTCCATCATTATAAATAGCGATTTAATACCTTTATTCTCGTCTTTTGAAGAGAGTAAATCAGGTTCTCTCAGGTAGACTTACACTCAGTAAAAATAAGTCTCCGAACGCTCACAGTTTAATAGATCTTTAAGTGGCTATTAATTAAATCCTGAGCTGATTAATGTCCTCAGCATATTTTTTTACAATATTTGTACACCATTTAATGATAATAGAATTTATAGAAATTTAAATAATTTGATAGATTTTTTAATGGCACAATTATATGCAAACGCCATAATAACAAGCAAAAAAAGTTTCCGAACACCTTGCAAACACAATGTAAATAAATGCTGCCAGAGTCCAATTTCTGTTAACAATTGTTTGTTTTTCTGTTTTGCAGTAATAAATGAATAATATCTTAAAAGAAATGATGAACTCAGCCAGTTTAATATTACAGTTCATTATGGAAGTTCCCTAACACATAAGTGAAGCAATTATTAATTTGCACAAGGAAGGCAAATCGGTGGGTGAAATACGAAATATGTTAAAAAAAAAACTCCGTCCACAATTCACTACATAATAGCCCGACATCGGAGCATGGAACGATAGCTAATAGGCATCGTTTAGGCCGCCCTCAAAAATTAAATCATATCCATAAACGTGCAATTCTGAATGAAGTATACAATAAATCTTTAACCAGCGCCACTGAAACCCAGGTATGCTAAATCAAGACTATAATATTTCTGTTACCCTACAAACAGTTCGCAATACTCTAAAAAGTCAAGGGTCCCGACTTGTCGGGAGGACGGTCGCGTTCCTCAATGCAGCGGCTTCAAAAATCAGTTATTACCGGTGTTCTTCGTTTCCTCGCAATTTTCTCGATTATGGTCCGTCGATTTATTCTCCCATATTCGGTACACTAAATCACATATACATAAGCTAATGTTAATTATTAATAATTTATCTAAAACTTGAAAACTTTGTATTTTTTTTTTTTGTAAAAAGTTATTGCGAATTCTGAATCGGTTTTGTACATTTTATATAAACGAAATTTTGTAATAATCACCAGCAATAGAGTTATTTTAAAGGTTTTTAGTTCAATCTTTTCTGATGATATGATGAGGAAATTTGTTTAGCAAAACAAAGAGTAGCCAATTATTATACAGTTCGCTGGAAGATAATGAACAATCATAGAAAATCAGGTTGAACAAATTTATTCGATAAAATGGAGTTAATAACTTAATTCACTACAAATCAAAAAATATATGTAGTGGAAGAAAGAAATTGGAGAAAATAATAGTTTTGAAAAATAGTTTAGAATATTTTGTAGTTTGAAAAATAGAATTTTGTTAATATTTTAAATGTATCTTAGTGCAGTGAAAAGAGTCAGGTACTGTAATTTACGGTCATTGCTATTAGGGGAGACAAAGGCATAAGAATCCGTTAAATTAATACAATGCCACGTAGCCAACTGTTTTGTAAGAGAAGGCATTCTTTCGGACAGTCTGCATTCTGCTTTCAAAGCCAGAACACTTGCTTCAGGAATCGCTCTCTTAAACTCATGCCAGTAATAGAGATTAACATTTATTCTAGATTAAAAAATGATCTATTAAGCATAATAGTTGTGATACTGTAAAATATTTAAATATCTTTAAAGATAATATATTTAATTTATCTACCAGTGTTTTCTTAATTATTTCTTATTACTTCTCTTTTAAACACATATACTTACAAGCCCTTTTACAAAACCGCTCAAGCCACTACACTACATTACACCAATTACATTTCATATACAATCATATACACATAAGCTATCATATTAATAATACAATAATAAAAATGTTAATGTTATTTCGTTATATCAATTTACTTTTAAAAGTTCTACTACAAGTCACTGTTAGAATGGTAAGTAAATTTTATTTTCTTCTTACACGTGTAAAAGGAGTAACACTCAATTTTAATATCAGTGAGAACGAGAGAGTGGGAGATTGAGTGACGAGGATATAGGCATATAGGCATGTGTCGGAAATAGGTGTAATGTGGAGCAAAGCGGGTTAAAGCGGAGTGTTCCCTATTTGCCTGCTGTTTGCTTGCTAGGGAATTGGAAATCGTTTACAATACAACACACTCACTAAGATGGTGTGGCTATTGCAAATAAGAAATGATAGGATGGGTAGTGTAGTAAGAAGTAGACAGATATAGAAGTGGCTGTATCAGTATCGTCATGTCTTGAAGTCACTTATTGGAAACTCTTTCCTTTTTCCCTTGGTCTTTTAAGTTCTGTTACAGTTATGTTCAAAGTAGTATGCTGTTGGCACACTCGATTGCAGCCAAACCCAATATCAATTATTTTTCATTTTTTTCCACAGAAGTTTTTACATTTTATTTAAACTCTAGAAATTTATACTATTTTCAAAGAAATATAAATATAAAACAAGAAATTGTTCACATAAACTGATTTTCCATTCGATCATCTAAAAGTGTGTATGAATAAAAAAATTTATTGTTTTGTACAATACAATATTTAATATTAGAAAATGGAATTTTTTTTTTGCATTTCTGCAAACAATCATAAATTGTGCTAGCTTTTATAAATAAAATTGTGAACAACGTAGTACTTATAATCTCTAGAGAGTAAAAAAAAAGTTTTGTAATCCCTAGAGATTAAAAATTTTATCCGTTGCAGTAAAAAGAAAAAGAAAAAAAATGTAATATTTAAAAAAGGAGTAAATCAGGATTGTACGGTTCATTTATCCTGACCAGTTTTTCACGATATTATGGAAACATATTAGTCGTTAAATCAGGTTTGGAAAGGGTGTGTTGTTGTTGTTGTGTGAGGTGCTCAACGCCTTGGGGTCCTTTTCACCTCGATACTCTTTCTATATCAATCTTTATATTTAAAAATATTGGATATTCAGCAATAAATTTAAAAAAAAAGAAAAGAGAAGATATTAACAAAAAACAATTACATATCACAGATTATCAGACAGGTTTTCAAACATTACAACTAATCTAAGCAATTAGGTAGATCCGCTAAAATTGGAGGAAATCCTAACAACAGGTACATAGGTGAAATTCTAAATAAATAAAGCAATAAGTAAAGACTAATTGAATGATAAAGAAAAACTGGAAAAAAAGAAGAAGACATCCTATCGCATAATAACGAAAATCTAAATAAAACAAGATTGATTTTTACTTTCTCTTACTCCTAGTAAGAGGAAGTATTGTAATCGTGACAAATTTTCGATATCGAGTTTTCACCGGAAATATCCGTTTTAGGTCCCCTGAGGCCAAAAAAGTGGTTTTTAGCAAATGGTCTGTGTGTGTGTGTGTATTATGTGAACAGCATAGCTCAAAAACAAAAACCGTACAAAGTTGAAACTGATATTCCGTTTAGGTATCACCATGGGATCTGACACTACGTTATCTGTCAAAATTGCTAAACCGGAAGTACCACTTTACTACTTGGATTTTTTACTTTTTTGCGATTTTCTCAAAAAATGGCTCCGACGATTTTCTTTAAACGTCAAACATCAACCACACATACAATGAGCTACAACTTTTATTTGAAACATTTCTCCGAGAATATGCATTGAAGGGCACTTTTGGGGGAGGGGTGGGGTTAGGTTTCCATTTAAAGTGCTATTTCAGTTTATTAGACAATTCTGCCATCTAAATAATGTTAATTAGAATTAAATATGTTGTTGAAATTCCGAGTTTGAAAAAATCGGATAACCGGAAGTTCGTTTACTTTACCACTTTACTAAATGATTTATTCATTTTTTCGCAATTTTCTCAAAAATGACTCCGACGATAAACATGCAACTTCGTATATAAACTAAACATGCAAAGATCTACAACTTTTATTTAAAACATTTCTCTGGGAAAATTCTTTTAAGGGCAATTTTAGGGGAGGGGTGGGGTTATTTTTTTCTCTAAAGTGCTATCATAGTTGATTTTAATTCTATCATCCAAACATAATTAATTAGAAATAAATAGATGGCTGAAATTCCGAGTTTCAAGAAAATTAGTAAACCGGAAGTGCGCTTTTACTGGACAGTATTTTTAATTTTCGACGAATTTCATTAAATTTGGTACACAAACTATAAAATTTGTCAATTATAATTTTCAGAACTGGAGTAAGAGAAAGTTCTGTGAGTGTTTCACACCAGATTTTTTTTGTTTAAATTTAAGGTGCGTCAACATTTATTGGAGCCCGGAGCCTTGTCAGTGCACTGCCGGCCTCCGGCCAGTGTTCTTTCGTTACAGACAACACTCTCTATCACCGGACACTGAGCTGTACAGGCTCCTAAGAAGAAAAAATCTAAAGTAGCACAGCTGGACTCGAACCCGGGTCCTCCGCGTGGGAGTCCAGTACTCTAACCACTTAGCTATTCCCTTCCCCTACATTGAATTAATTTAAAGAATTAACAAATGTCTACCGCTAACACACCGTCAATATCTTAAAACTAAAATGGCATATTTCATATCTTATAAACCGGCATATTTCATATCTTATAAACCGGCATATTTCATATCTTATAAATATAATTTATATGATATTTAATAATTTAATGCCATAAAAAAATTTAAAGTTTTATTCACATTTAATTGGTTATCGTCTGGCATTTGCAATATTTTATTTAGATTTGGTGAAAAATTAAATTTCAGTGTTTTGTCAAATAGAAGTACCATAAAGTGCCAGAAATAGAAATTCTTCGGAGTTGCATGGATGAAGGTCCAGAAGCTCATTCATGGCTTTGATACTATCTGTCTTTATTATAAATGAGGAAGAATAAATCATAATAATTATATATAATTATTATTATTATATATAATCATAGTAATTATTTGTAGATAAGCTTATGCTACAAACAAACTGGGAATTACATAGTTACGTAATACTGTAGAAACGATTTTCAGAGAACATTTTAATGACGTATTCACTAGCTAGGAAGAAGGTAGAATACCTATATTTATTTTACTTTATGGACTTATAACCGGGTGATTCCCAGTTCGGGCACCGCCTATAACCACTAAATTTATATTAGTTTGAGGAATATTAATTGTAAAGTACGTGCTTCCGTCCAGGTCCACGACATCTAATTTGGTAGCTGGACAGCAATAATATCTAAAAATAAATTCTTTCTTTAAAATGTTCGTTATATTGATAAATTAGGCCGGAGAAATGTTATAATAGTGAATAAAAATGGTAGGATACAAATGTTTGTAACAAGATAATATATTGATGCAAACAGACTGATACACAAAACAAAGATAATATAAACGAAGCGATGCTTGTTAAGATACAAATGTAGGTAGTTATCATTTGTATATATATACACTTTCTCAGAGCTAAGTACTTGTTCCTTTTTCCTTCAGTAATGACATTCTGTTTTCTAACAACAATGGCGACACGCCAAGCTTTGCTTTCCTTCTTAACCCTTTCCAATCAACCATTCTACTCTTTACAATTTCCGACTGGTAACAACAAAGCAAAAAGTATTTTGTTTAATAATATTGTCCTAATTTTACTTTATTTCTTTTTAGAATATTTTTAGTCATTGAATATTTTGATTAATAATAAGGAAAAGTTTGAACTTATCAGGAAGATAAATTTTTCAAGATGGGCTTCTAGAATTTTATAATAAAAGCATTTTAAGAAATTTAAGTTACAACTTTTTTTTTTTTCATAGTTCTATGAGAAAACGTTTTATTGCACAAGTTGATAACTCATAAAATAGATAAGGGATAAAAGAAATTGTAAACCCTATTTTTTCAAAATAATAGCGACAAATAATTAGCCAGTCACAATGAAGAACCGAAGCTGAGATATGAATGTTTTGTTCACCAATGAGAAAACTAGGATTACTCTGATGACCACGCCCACTATCCACACAATTTAATAATCTATCAATTCATAATTTAACGTGGATCTTCCTAAGTAGAAATATTTGCAAAAGATATATTTTAAGGAATGGTTTAATAACTAACTCTACCGTAGCCGGTTTCAAGTCTGGCTGGGAAAGGAGGAGGGAACGCAACCTGAATGGCTAGAATCTCTAGGCGTCTCAGGAAGTAAGAGTTAAGTTTTAGAATGCCTTATTAACTCTGAAGCGCTGCAAGGTAACCATAGTGCCTGAAGGGGGCAGCTCTTCCACTATACTAGGGTGCTATGGGCCAATCCTCCATCCTTCTGAATGTACTAAGATTAAAAGAAAGCAAAAGAAGAACCAGACCACGAAAAAATGGCTAAGACTTGGCAAGGAACTTGGAACTTGGAATGTAAGAGGCCTTATAGGTAAGGAATCTGAAAGTGTGGAGGAAATGAAAAAAGAGAATATAAGAATTGTAGTGGAAGTACGAAATGAAAAATAATAGATTTTAAAAATAAATTATCTAATTTTGTTAATATATTAGACTGTGAATTTATCTTCAAAAAGAATGTATTTTAGTGTCAGGTACTGTAAATTGGGATCATTAAACAAAGGCACGAAATCCCGTTAGGGTAACTCTTTTGTATAAGAGAATTCCCCCGCGAGAGAGAGAGCAATTCCAAAGAATAGAGTCAATAGAGAAATATTAGTTTTAAAAGAGTAAAGAGTGGACAGTCTAAACTCAACCTTCAAACAGGACACTTCAGGAATTGCTCTCTAAATATCTGTGCCAGTTATAAATTAAATAAGTTTATAAACCAAATAAGTTGTTATTATTTTAACAGAATATATTTATTTATAAAACAGTAGTGTGTTCTTAATTACTCTTAATTCTTATAATCTATCTCAAACAAACATACAAGCCCTTTTCGCTAAAACGCACACGCCACAACCAGCTACTACAAACATCAATACATTACAGAATGATGGCTCTAAGAGGAACAAAGAAAACCGGCCAAGGCTGTTAGACTATTTACGATGGATTTCTACTCCTCTATTCGGGTCCTACTGAAAGAGGCAAAGACTGGAGAAGCCTTTCTAATTCATAAAGATTGTATAAGTCAAATTAAGGACTGAAAATTTCTAAGCTTAAGCCTAATTAAAAAAAAAATCCTCATAATGGGCGAACGCCCGAAACCGGTCGATGACTACAAAATGAAGCAGGCTATCACGGAAAATATCTCTGATGACCATTCAGATAACTTTATGCCCTAAAAACAATAAATATATTTTACACTGTCCTCCCATTAAATATATTCATATTAATAACTGCAGTAAGAGAAAGTGTTCAACTCAGATTTTTTCGTTTTTATTTAGAATGGAAAAAGCGGAAGTTGTTGAAGTTATTGAAAGTGGTAATGTTATAGAATTATTTATTGCAGAATACACTTCATGCTGGAAGGTAAAATTTTTTTTCATGAATATATGGCAACTAAAACATTGCTGACAGTGGAAATATAATGTAGGAATGATTTGTTCAATAAAATGAATAAGTCACTACCGAAGTGTCACTCAAATACTTCTATCATAACTTCATTTCCGTCACAGTGTATTATGACGTTATACTAGAACAAATCAAGTATAAAGTGAAGCAAGTATGAAAAATAAAAAAATAAAAAATCGCGAGTGAGGCAAAAAACTGTGAAGAGAGTGAAGTGGAAGAAATACGTATATACACTCAGGTAAAAAGTGAATGTTGAATGTAAAAAAAACAGGGCAAAATCTAATACATCGTCGGCTACACTAAATTCTCCCCTACTCCCCTTTTATGTTGTACATATGGTTAAATGTTTTGGAAGATCAAAAGGGTGAACACTATAGGGTATTAAATTAATGGGGAAATTTTATTGAATAAAATAAAGGGGAAATTCATAAAAAGAGATATTTTTAGAACATAATATTTTAAAATTATATAGAACCAAAAAGGGTGAAAAATAAAATTACCTATTGAGTTAGGTAAGGTTCATTAAAATTAGTTTATTACATGCTTTAATACGATCTTGTTTAGCATCGTTTGATTTAAGGCTGCTTTAATAAAAGACTATACTAATTTTTGAGCCATTTCCATATATTTAAATTACAAAAAATTCCTCTTGAATTCTAAAACTTTTTTAAATGAAATCATTTTTGGGTTTATAAGTAATAAAGTAGGTGTCTCTAAACTTTTCTATCTGCGGGGGAGGATTACTAATTAGACAACAGCAGCGAAACGACATAATGTCTCACACACATGCACTCTCTAAAAAGAGAGATAGTGAGAGAGTGATAAATTTAAAAAAAATAATAGTTCTAGAAAATAAAGAAAATGCCCAGAACAGAAATAGAATACATTAAAAATATTGATATTATTTTGGACAGTATAAATTTTTATTTATTTAAAAACAAAGAAATTATAATGTTTGTACACCAACAACAAATAGTAAACACAAATTACAAAATGGAAATTTGCTATCTATATGTTAGAATCAAAACTCCAACATTCGAAGATGGATAAAATTGATGACAATAGAATATAGGCAAAAGCTTGTAAATTTTCTTCGTTAATATTTTTTTATTTGATAAGTAAATATGGCCTTATTGCTAATTTCCCGGAGATACTGCTATCCCAGTCTTCCAATAATGATCCCGTAACAGCCTATAGAAATCTATAAACCCAACTCTTCTCCCTAGAAAATTGGTTCAAAAAATGGGATATTAAACTTAATGAAAATAAGTCGGAAAACATTACCTTCACTCTACGTCGCATATTCTTCCCCCCATCAACTATACCTTAATTCCCTTACATTGTCAACATTGTTCGCTATCTTGGGCTTTACTGAGACCGAAGACTTACATGGAATCCTCATACACGACTTAAAAGAATAGAACTAAACAGACGCTTTCGACAACTTAAAAGATTACTGGACAACAGATCTAAACTCACCCTAGACAACAAAAGACTAATTTATATATCTATTTTAAAGCCTATCTAAGCGTACGGAATACCAAACGCTCAAATTTCTAAAGACTCCAATCTCTACAATCCAGAATCTTCCGTAACATTGTAAACGCTCCTTTTTACGTCTCCTACCGAACCATACTGATCTTAATATACCGTTCATTGCTCACAAATCGCCCAAACCCGTTACAGGAAATTCCATATTAACCTACAGACTCATACAAATCCTTTAATTCAACACCTGTCTTCCCGAATACTTCCTAATAATCCTCCTAGACGTCTTAAAACACAATGGCCTCGTGATCTCCTCTCAAGTGAACAGAGTCAATAGTGATTTTGTATAGTTTTGGAGTGTTACCATTGGGGTAGCTTCTTCACTCATTTTGTATTTATGTTCTTTGTATGATTGTTACTTATAGCGCTATCGCGCTGATTGTAGCATGAATAAAAATTAAATATATATATATGTACATAAATGTATGAATTAACCACATTTTCACCCTTAGATTTTCTCTTCCTAGGAGCCCCTACAGCTCACTGTCCGGTGATGGACAGTGTTGTCTGTAACGGGAGAACACTGTCCGGAGGCCGGCAGTGCACTGAGAAGGCTCCGGGCGCAAATGACCACAGATGTTGAGACGCCTTAAATAAATTAAAAAAAAAAACAAAAAAAAAAACACATTTTCTAAAATTGTCTAAAAACAGCGCCATTCCAATATATCATATGTTCTTATAAAATATAAAGGAAGGTTCTGTCAAGCTGAAATTATTGATATACGGAATTCGATTCTGTGTTAATCTTGGGATTTTATTTGATGTATTAATATGGGCAACGTAATATAATTAGTGGAAGAAGCAAACAGAAATATTAAAAAATGTAAAAATAATTTTGGAAAATGTGTATTTCAGAGCAGTGAAGTGAACTTAGAACCTATTAAGGGACTATTAAAGTGAGGTCAATGTTATTCCAAGACAAAGGGCAGGTAAAGTTTTACTGCAACCTGGAATTAGTTAAATCATATATAAGTATCTGTTTTTACTACAGAGCGAGCATTGTTCCGACATTCGTATTCAGCAGTTCAACGAGTCTCAGTCGTATTACAACATTCAGTGACGTGACGTCAGTGTCAAGAAGTGTTTGAGTTTAACATTTGTGTTATAAAATCAATCAAGCTACAAAAATAATTAAGTTCCGAGAGTCTTGTGTAATTTATAAGCTTAGAATTAAATACTAAATTATAATTTTGTAACTTATCTAGATTCATTATAGTTGTTGTGGTGGTTGGTTCTGTAGAGCTGGAAAGCATCAGAGACATTTTCCGTGGTAGCCTGCTTCATTTTGTGGTCATCAACCACAAAAGACACAGAGTGTTTTACACAGAGTGTGTAAAACTGAATTTGCTAAGTGCAAGTCTGTGTTGACACACTGTCTGAAAAACACATCCTGAAGATGGGTGAACCCCCGAAATCGGTCGATGACCACAAAATGAAGCAGGCTACCACGGAAAATATCTCTGATTCATTATAGTTAATATATTTATTTTAAACTATTGGTGTCTTATTCATGATTTCTTAAACGCATACGCCTTTTCAAAACCACTCGTGCAGACACTACATAACATACAAACATCCATTAAATACCCACCAAATACATTACAGTATTATATAGTGAAATATATTGGGTATCTGCGTCCGCTAAAGACACCTTCATAAAACCCTTTTGATAAAAATATCTTTTTTTCTTATTACAGGACTCAAAAAATTTATAGTTTAGGATAACAATGTAGATAAAACGATCCGGTGTCTATTGTTTTATTGTTCTTATCTCAATATTCTGCAGCGACCATCATCAGCGGCTAAAATCAAAATATACACAGTTAAACACGCAGAAGATCTTATTCACATAACTCACAAAAATATCAACAGATTTTTATATTAGTTATATATTGTTTTTGTGAATTATTTTAGATTTTCTGCAAGTAATGTTTATTTTGTACTATAGCACTTGATTGATAATCCATAGGTCCAAAAGTTTGAGATAATATCAAGATAAAACAATCAAGAATCTGGATCGCTCTGCCTACATTGTTATCCTTAATTGTGTAATTAAACACCATACAATAAAAAATGCAACATAGTTCAAAAAATTTACTGTCCCGTAATAATGAATTTCACAAATTTGTTCATAATACTTCACTCTGAGTAGTGAAGGAATTTTTTTTTAAAAAAACGTTATAAATATGATGATAAAATCAATAAAGGTTGGAGAAAAATAAGGGAAAAAAAACTAGTACATACGTACATGCAAACATATTTATTTTTATGGGCGGAAAACTGTAGGCCTATGTGTTTTTGTAGGTTTGAAATGAGGTAATGTGGTGGTGTCAATATGAGACAGCACTGTGATAGAGCTGCCAATATGACATAAATGTTTATATATGCTTCGCTCTATATAAATGTTAGAATAAAAATATTTTGACCTCATTTTTATTTAAAATATTTAAAAAAAAAAAACCTACACTATTATATAACTTAACAATAATTGTTATAAATATTTTTATGATAAGATCAATGATATTATGTAGGTATATGAGTTATAATTGATAAAAAAAAAATTAGATGAAAAATTAGAAAAACGATTAGAACCTTTTCTGTCCAAGAAAAGGAAACATTACTGATTTAAATTGGCAAAAGATTTGTTAAACAATTTTATCAAGTTGTCAATATAAGCTGTGTAAAGTGTAGCAGAAAAAAAAACAATGATTTATTTTATTAAAACGTGCATTCATAATTGAAATTCTAGAATCCATTCTTATAAACTTATACAAAAGTAAATTCAAATTTTCTTATTGACGTGCCTTAAATTAAAAAAAAAAGAAAAAAGAAAAGAAATTCTTATTTCCTCGTTAAAATTTTTTTCAAAATTAATGTTCAAAATAAGACTTTACAACAAATACAATTTTCTCTCAACACACGCACATTATTTTTGCAGCATTTCTGTGAAACATTTGTTTGGGGGGGGGGGGGTAACTGTTATTACAATAAGAAATATAATTACTTACCCAATAATGGACTTGTACCATTCCACCATTGTACTCTGGGCACAGGTCTGCCACCAACAGCGTTACAAGTCAATAATATTTCATCACCTTCAGTGAGTGGCCCTAATATTGTACCATTTTTTAATTCAGTACCATCTTCTTTGCTGATTATTACTGAATCTGGTTTTACTGTGAACAAAACAAAAACAAAATAAAATCAGAAAGGATAAATGGAAATGAAACTAATCAAAAAAGAAGCTAAAAGATTATATATATTTTAGTGTGTTGAGGGGGGTTGGGTAGATAATTAATAAAATACAGACTTAGGCTAGGCGCTGACATGCAATTTTTAAGTTTTGCAATAGTTGTACAACAGTTTCATCGGTGAATGACGAAGTGCGCAGTCATATGCAACTAA
Source organism: Triatoma infestans (assembly GCA_011037195.1). Classification (NCBI taxonomy): domain Eukaryota; kingdom Metazoa; phylum Arthropoda; class Insecta; order Hemiptera; family Reduviidae; genus Triatoma; species Triatoma infestans. The sequence continues at coordinate 45,611 of JAAEAF010003913.1, forward strand.
ACCGTCATGTGCCATCACCTCAGCACACATGCAATTAAACGATTCAGTTTTAAGATGAACTTCTACGAACTAGCGTCGGTTTGTGCTCTTGAATTAAAACGCAGAAAGAAGAAATAGTGGATACATCCAATCACGTCACAACGATTCTTAACAGGACAGTTTCATAAAGTATATCAAGACTTACTTTCTTACCCGGAAAAGTTGTACGACAAAGAGATGGTGTAAAATACGAAGATACATTATATGAATGTCCCCTAAGTAATACGAATGCCACAAATATTCGTGGTACTCATGGTGTGTCAACAACAAGAGATTACTTTGTAAAATATTTCACATCACCACAAGGGTCAATTTCCTGGCAATACGACAAAATATAAATTTGAGTTTCATAGACCGTTATGTACCCTACTATCAAACTGGCATTTTCCACACTTTTATTTTAGCTGTGAGCACTAGACGTACTAAGCTTGCAACTGTTGATCACAAGTGTGCGCAGACACATTAAAACCTGTATGATACAAAACAATTTCACGTAGTTGCGCAATCGTTTAGTTTGTGACAAAACACAAACTGTTTAGTTGCTTAAATTGATAGTTGCACATCAGTTGCATGTGTGAGCGTTATCATTTAACTGTGTAGGACTCGTTTTTGCAACTAAACTGTTGCACCATCAAAAGTTGCATTTCAGCGCCTGCTCTTAATTTACTGCAGAATAATTAAATTTACATTTACAATTTATAGATTTAATAATATAATGATTAAATGATAAAAAGGGTGCGAAAGAAACGAGATCGAGAGAGAGAGACTTGACAAGAGCCGCGGTGCTTGTAGGTGGGATGTTAGATGATGATTGGATACTCGGATGATGATGTGATCTGATGGACTTACGATAGAATTCTGTCTGTCTACTTTGGACATATTCCTCAGTTATATCATACACTACATGGTGGAGGAAGCTTGGGCGGTACTCGTTCTCCAAAAAAAACTGCCTGGCTTAGCGTGTCAGCAGTGACAGCACTGCTATCTTGCGGATTGGAAAATGAAATAGATATCGTATGTAATTCGCTAAAGTAAATTCGTACTTCCGATTAACAGATTTTCTTCAAATTTGGAATTCCAATCATATTAATATATTATGTATTATTTAATACATATTATTACTATATAAACTGGACAAAAATATTGCATAAAATTTCAAAATATTATAATTTGATGTTGAAAGGTATTTTCGTATTTTTGTTTATGGATTCATGTTGTTGAACTCTAATCCAAAGGAAAAAAAAGAACAACTACCAAAAATTTAAGAAAAACCTGGTTTTATTACACAGAGTAAAAAATAAAGCCTTCTTCAGTTTTCTTCAACAGTATTTAGTGATACCTCCTCTTGCTCTGATAACTGCAGCAAGCCTCCTTGCATTGAAGAGATTAGATTTTGGATAAACTCTTGAGAAATCTCATTCCATTCTTCAATAACTGATCTACGTAGCTCCCTGAGAGTGCTAGGGGCAATCAGACGAAGTTTGAACCGTCTTCCAATTGTGTCCCAAAGGTGTTCTATTGGATTTAGGTCTCAAATTCTCGGTGGAGAAACCAAACGTCGAATCCTAACATCCTGTAGGTACTCAAGGACAACTCGAGCAGTGTGACATCTGGCATTGTCCTGCATTAATAGAAAATCACCACCGACTCTTTCAGAAATTGGCACAACATATCGCTGAAGAACCTCTTCAAGATACTTCCGGGCATTTAGCGTCCCATTTTTCACGATATGTAAGTGTGTAAGTCCGTCAAAACTTATGCCTTCCCAAATCATAACATCGCCTCCACCAAAAGCCACTCTTGGAGAAATGTTAGCCTCTGCATATCTCTCCCCTTGACGCCTCCAAACTCTCATCCTACCATCTGGAGAATGTAGGGTGAATCTCGACTCATGTGTGAATAAAACACGTCTCCAGTCTTCTGTTGTCCAATTCACAGGTTCTCGTGAATATTGCAGTCTGGCGACTCGGTGAGAAGAGGGCCAGTAGCGGGTATCCTGGAAGCCAAGTTTGCTTCATTTAACCTTCTTCTGAATGTCCTACTTGAAATATGGACATTACGGATATCAGCGATCAATGACGTAACTGATTGCTAGTGACGAACCTGTTCCTTAATACATTCAGATGAATAAATCTCTCATCTGTCCGAGTTGTACTTTTGAGACGGCCCGTGGCACGTCTTCGGGAGTATCTCCCAGTCTTCCTGTAGCGCATTAACATTCTTGAAACAGTGGATAATTGACTGATGCAATAATTGACTGATGAACCCCTTCTTCATGCAATGTTAACATACGAAATGCTATTTCTTCAGAATAATTTCCTTCACGAGCCATTTTATGTTTTAAAAAATTAAAACAATCTTTTAAAAAAAAAAACTGATAACAAAAACACTAAAGAAAACTTTGTAAGAGAGAGTAATTACTCAGAGTCAATGAAATGATGTAATGGGATGATTTGTGTTTGCAAGGTATGAACGGATTATTCGTTACAAAAAAGAATAAACAATTGGTTTTATCTTGTTCTCCATTGGGTCAGAGTTTCTTTAAAATGAATCCATAAAAAAACAAAAGAAAACAAATGTATTATCATCAAAGAAAATATTTTGAAATTTTTTGCAATACTTTTGTCCAGCAGTTTCTTATATTTCCAATATTCATTCTGCTTGTGAAGTATATTAATATTAAATAAATGATAGAACTACACATTCACTGTATTGAAAAAGTACTTTAAAGGAAAGCTCAACGTTACTGATTATTAAATTTTCTCTGGAAAATATGGCAAATAAATGATACGTATTTATGTGTGTAGAAAGTATACGAAGTTTAAAGGAAAAAAGTAGAGCCGTTTTTTACGAAATTGCAAAACACTTAAAAGAGAAAGTTTCAGTAAAGTCACACTTCCGTTTGTGGAAATTTTTCGATATCTTCATGTCAGATGCGGTGTTAGTACCAAAACGGAAGATCAAGGGTAGTGGAAGAAGCAAATAGAAATAAATGGAAGTAGATTTATATTTGAAATAATCAGTTTTAAAATAGAATTCGTACGTTCGCTGAAAAGGGTCAAAACCTAGGTATACTTTGCCACCGTTACATGAGAGGTTGGAGAACTCGGCCACTATTTGTCTTTTAATCCCATCTACAAATCAAATATAAAGAGCAGGTTTTAACTACCAAGAGGAGCATTATTTCATCACTCGTCTTGAAGTATTCATTCGACACCAGAACAACAGTGCCAGTTAGTGTGAGGTGAACATTTGAGTTTAAATCAATCAAATGCGAGAATTTCTGTATATTTATAAGCTTATTATTAAGAATTATTATAAAGTGTTTAAATTTATTTAGAGATAATATATTGTAACGTTTTTCAAATTAGCTATTGCAACTAGTTGCTAAATGGGTTCGGTTTAGATAAAACATACTAAACTTCTAACAATACCAATTTATTGTTAAACACAATTAATTACAAATAAAACACTTGAACACACTGTATAAACCAGCAAGAGTTCTTTCAGTTCACTTTTTATTCACTTTTAACAAGCGCGCACTCCGTTTGTAACAAGACTCCTTCATTCGAGCTGTCCTTCTCCTTTTTATACCACTGGAGATGGTTCTCGAAGTTTCTCGAACATCTAGGTCGCAGGAGACCTTGGAAGACCGCTGTAGAAGATTCTAGAAGCGCCCTGCTAGCGCTTCCCAGTGGCAACGAGGAGAACTTAAGGTGCCTGCTTCTTCCATGGCACTAGTGGCTGCGTTACAATATTTATTTTATACCAGTTGTGACTTCTTCATTATATCAGAGACATTTTCCGTGGTAGCCTGCTTCATTGTGACATCGACCGTTTCGGGCGTTCTCCCTCTTTCAGTGCGTTTTTTAGACAGTGTGACAACACAGACTCGTACAGAGCAAAGTTAGTTTCACACTTGTAAAATAAAACACTTGAACACGCTGTACAAACCGACAAAGAGTTCTCTCAGTTAACTTTTTATTCACTTTTAACAAGCGCGCACTCCGTTTGTAACAAGACTACCTCACTCGAGCTGTCCTTCTCTTTTTTATACCACTGGAGATGGTTCTCGAAGTTTCTCGGACATCTAGGTCGCGGGAGACCTTGGAAGACCGCTGTAGAAGATTCTAGAAGCGCCCTGCTAGCGCTTCCCAGTGGCAACGAGGAGAACTTAAGGTGCCTGCTTCTTCCATGGCACTAGTGGCTGCGTTACAATATTTATTTTTAAACCAGTTGTGACTTCTTCATTATATCTTAAACATATTTCTCTCTAAAACTTATACTTAGATAGGTTCTTTCAACAACACTCTCTTTACAACATACAACATACAACTGCAAATTCAACCAATAATATTACACAATTTTGAGCTTCCTGCGATTTCGAGATATTCCGTTCAAATACACACACACACACACACACACACGCAATTCTCACACAAACTCACATTGAGACCATTACCCATTCATTCATGTATGGAATACTATTTGTTAAGAGTAAGTAAAAATAGGGCTATCTAGGATATCGTATAACCGAAAGATCGTATATTTTCTTAAAAGTAATTAAAGATTTCTTGATCAACCTCAAAAAAGAGAAAAATCTTTAATTCTTAAAGGTGATATTTAAAAAATTAATTTTCACAGTATAAGAAGATTTATTATGCATACATGTAAAATAGGAGCTAATCTTTACATAAGATTATTTTCATATGACATAGGTAAGCAAATTATTTATTAATAGAAGGCATTTTAGCAATGTAATTAAATGTAAATGTTTGTAACATTGTAGTAGAAAATCTTGCTAGCCATTTATATACGTACAGTAGTATATCGCGTGCCAAGCTCATGTTAACATGTTATTAGAAGGCTGAACAATTTCTCTCATTCTGTATCTCACTCGAAATCTCCTTTCATACTCGCCAACTTGCACCATGAGCAGGGTAAAGCCTCGCACATTACGCCTTTGTTATATTAACAACATTGTATATATACTCACACACACATCTATATAATTATCCGTCATTATGAGTGTAATATGCACGCACAATTACAACTATTTAGTGACATTAAATCAGATTAATTTTATTCCTTTATCGCCGTTTTTTTTTTGCTATACACACAAAATTTTGGTAAGCAATAAATTTCTCAGTTAATTATGTGTTTGGATTGTTTATTAATTAGAAAATTAGCAAGAAAATCTAGAAAGGGAAGCCAACTGACTATTCTCTGGCTCAGAATACATGTTTGAGGGTAACTACATATAGTATCCCATAATAATAATAATAATCCCTAAGAGAAGGGGAATAGCTAAGTGGTTCGAAATGGAGGACCCCGGTACGAGTCCAGCTGTGATCCCGTCAGATTTTTTCTTCCTGTGATGGACAGTGTTGTCTGTAACGAGAGAACACTGTCCTGAGGCCGCCAGTGCACTGAGAAAGTTCCGGGCGCCAATATCCATAGATGTTGACGCGCCTTAATTAACAAAAAAAAAAGATGCAGATCATTTCTTGGGGATGTCTAGATAAACACTGTTATATCAGAGACTTGTAAAAGGCAAAATGTCTCAGAAGCGTCTCAGAGCCTTCTAAATGCACTGCCGGCCTTCTAACAGTGTACACTCGCTATAGACAACACTGCCCATCTACGAACATGAGCTGCAGAGACTTCTAGAAAGAAAAAAAATCTAAGAGGTAGCACTGGGTTCGAATCCGGGACTTCCACGTGAGAGCCCAACGCGCTAACCACTCAGTTAATCTCTCCCCTTTAAATTATTATCAATGGTTAATGTAAAAAATAAAGAGTTTTGGTACAATTAAGACCTTTAGAAAACACATTCTAGAATTAGAAAAATAATTAGAACGTGGACGAACATATATGTATGTATACAAGGTGTGAGAACATACATATATTCGAATTTCTATCGAATGTTTCCACATGTTCTTTATATGATATAGAAGAAGAAGCAAGTATTGGGAGTCAGTCTATCTATTTGTGTAAGAGTTAATTTATGTATTCTACTGTCAGCGGGTTTCAGAGTTACCACTAAAATTTATTAGTAAAATTATTGTGATATCATTGATTTATATTTTAATATATCATTGTTTGTTTAATAAAAGTTAATTTGTTCAAATTGAATTCATCTTTTTGTATTACACAATCCCTTGGGTGATACCATAATCAAACAATTAAATAGTCTAATTGAAATAATTATAACAATATTGATATAGTAATTTCTGGTTATCCGCCAGATACATCACAGACTTTAATATAATTCGCTCCTTAACTAACTAAACATTGTGAATATTTTAGTGTACGTTATAGTTTTAGTTTTAGTTTAGTGTAGTGATTGTAAACTGTAAATATTTTATTATTTTACAATTATGATGTGTTTATTTTTTTTTACAGTATTATAAACTCGAGGGTCTGGGCTTTAACAAGGCAGTATTGTTCTCTTAACTCTGCCCTTTTATTGCTCTCTTAACAACGGCAGCACTAATAGCAATCACAAACATAAAGCCTTCAGCTATTTGGGTTATTTCCGAATGCCTCAAAAAGCTATCCGCTCTTTCTAACGCAAGGAAGGGAAGTGGTCTTGTATTGATACCTGCTCACTGCGGATTGTAAGGTAATGAGCAGGTAGACCGTCTAGCACGGATCGGAGCTGTCCAGCCCAAGCTAGAATTATCCATCTCATTGAATGGTGCCAAAATGAGAGTAACTGCCGCCTACAATAAATTGATTCTCAAATGATATGAAAGAAATCCGTGAGGGGAAACGATGGACCAGTCTGTATAATCCTAAAATACGGCTTCCCTTAAATCTCCCTATGACGGTGGCCTGCTTTTGTTTAGCAACCGGCCGCGATTACCTACAACACCACCGTCATAGGTTAGGAGGAGTGGCTGGTTTTTTTCCACAATAGCAGTTGTGCACGACGGCGGAGAAAATGACAGCGGATCATTTTTTTAGAAGCCCGGCAATTAAATTAAATATTACCAACCCTGCAAATGACGACGCCAGCTACATTACAATGGCTGAATATTATTGGGCTGTCCGCACTAAAATGACAGAAATGCTTCAAATGGTGTACAAAAAAGTCATATCGTATCAAAGATGAAGTCTGCTTGAATAAGTTGAACTTTTTGTCAGTTATAAATTATCATATACATATATCTAATATATTTTTATACATAATATTTATCTCTTTTTTTCTCAAATCGGGATTTCATTGTAAACAGACTCAACGATCGGCACTTTTGTGATGGCCAAAAAGTGATTCAGAACTATAACGGTCAAGAAGCAAATTTTTCGGTTTTTCAATCATTAGCTTGCCGGATTCAATACCAGAGAGTAGTTTCCAAACAACTTCTTAAGTAAATTCATAATTCATTCCGTTTGCGATACCAGTCTTCCCTATTTAATTAATAAAAATATTAATAAAAATTTTCATCTTTAATAACTACATAAGGGTTATTATTTCCGTTTTCATATTAAACATTTCCTATTCAATAACCTCTGATTTTTTTCTCTATTTTTCAGAACACAATTTTACTGTCTATGTGATACCATTACAAAATAATATTACAAATTTCTAACGCACTTTTTTTTTTTTTTTTACTTTCCCTTTACTGTAAAATGCGATTGTGCAATTTCAGTTTTCACCAGAAAATACATGTCTTCAGATCATCTGAGAAAGAAAAAAATTGTTTTTAGTGAATGGTCTATATGTGTGTGTGTATGTGTGTGTGCTGTGTGTATGTAAAGTAAATATCTCAAAAACGGAAGCTACTAGCGCATCTGATTCTAAGATTTCTTGCAAAATCCAACAACCGGGAGTGCTATTTTATTCATATTTTTTTCCCCCCCACAATTTTTTCGAACACGACTCTAAACATTTTCTTCCAATCATTCCACGGCTTCTAATCATTTTCATTACTTCACCATAAATATATATATAGATATATAATATATATACGAGATGGTAAATTAAGTAATGAGAACTGATTTTTCTAGTGTTCCATCTGCAACACTGGAGACGCGGCGCATGCGTGGTAGGGCAAGTAAACATGTGATACACGTCCAGTGCAAATTTGAAAATGTTATTGTTGTTGCACTGTCCATAGTGACTTTTTTTTGTGAGCAAGGTTTTTTCAGTGCGTTTTAAAAATGAGTGACATCAATTACGAGCAACGTTGTGCTATCAGGTTTTGCTTCAGACTTGGGCACAGTGCAACGGAAACGTTTGAAAAACTGTGCCAGGCCTATGGAGACAATGTTTTGTCGAGAGCACAGGTTTTTAGGTGTTTAAGTCGTTTGCAGAAGGAAGGGAATCATTGAAGACGAGCCTCGCGCGGCATGCCTATCTTCAGAACCGCGACAAATGGTTGGCAGAATCCTCGATCTCGTGCGTTCATATCGTCGTTTGACAGTCCGAATGATCGGCGAAGATTGAATTTGACCTCACAACAACCGTTTCATCAAATTTTGACTAATAAATTGGGGATGAAGAAATTTTGTGCAAAATGGTTCCGAAAAATTTCACAAGAGCAAAAGGACATCAGAACAGAAAGGAAGGAGCCTTTGACTTTTTGGGAGCAAAATTGAAAACGATCCCAATTGTTGGAACTTGTGATTAACACAGGACTAGTCTTGTTGTTTGAGTATGACCCAGAAACTAAGCGTCAGAGCATGCAGTGGCACACTTCAACCTCTCCAAGGCCAAAAAAAGCAAGAATGAGCAAGTCAAAAATCAAATGCATGCTGATTTGCTTTTTTGATAGCCAAGGAATCGTTCACAAAGAATTTGTGCCTCAAAGAGTCATGCGTGTGAGACCAAACATCAAAAACAAGTGGATGTTGCATCACGACAATGCTCCGTGTCACACCGCGATTTCTATTAATGAGTATTTGGCCCGTAATAACATTCCTCTGGCTCCTCAGCCTCCTTATTCACCCGACTTGAGTCCATGTGACTTTTTTTTGTTCCCCAAATTGAAAAATCACCTCAAGGGACGTCATTTTGGAGCATTGGAGAATATTCAAACAGCCGTAACCGACCAACTGAAGTCTATTCCAGTATCCGAGTTCCAGCACTGCTATGACGAATGGAAGAATCGTCTTCAGCGTTGTGTGGCTTCCCAAGGTAGTTACTTTGAAGGGGACAATGTTGAATTGTAATTTTATTTGAATAAAAAAAAGATAAACAAATCAGTCTCATTACTTAATTTACAAACCTCGTATATACCACTTTTATTTGAACCATTTTCCCAAGAAATTCATTTTGGGGGGTATTCTGAGGGGGAACAGTAGCGTTAAGCTGTCCACTAAAGTATCAATTAAGTACAATTCTGCCACCTTTATAATATTAGAAGCATGCTACAATTCCAAATTTGAAAATAATCAGTTAACCGCAAATATAACTTTGCAGAATAGTTTTTTTTTATTTTTTTTACTTAAAAAGCTTTTTGGAATTTTCTCGAAAACGATTTTAACGGTTTCCTTTTAAATTTGGAATACTAACTGCACAGAATACCTAAATCTAAAGCGGCCCATAAACGGTCAATAATATTGACAATACAACCATCAATCCTCGTGTTAACCGGTCTCAATATTTCACTACCTTACACGATCAATATTATTGTCAATACTTTTGCCCAGTACTTACTACTTCTGCCATTAGGAGAGTGAATCTACGTGGTTTTACTCGGTTAGTGAATTTACGCGGTTTTTTTTTTCCCTTCCAAAATATAAATAATGTTACAAAAGCTTGCATAGCTATTATTTTGGCGCTTGGACACTACTCGTCAAGTGAAACGCAAACACTGGATGAAAGAATGGTTGAAGAAGACAGATGAATATTCATTCATTTAGTACTTTTAAAGGAAAACAGCCTCTGCGATGTTGAAGATTTCAAGAACTACTTTCGAATGGATGAACCTACCTTTAACAAACTGACTGTGATAGCGAGCGGATCAAAGTACACATAACAGTACAGTGTCTTGTTATAATATCTAGTTCTCATATTATTAATTCAATATTTCTTTTACTTTTACTTTCTCTTCTTTTTTTTCCTATCTTAAATTAACGTTAATTTGATAAATATTTTATTTCTTATTTAATTTTATTACTATTTTTTTTTTCCTCTCGATCATGTGAATTTTTTTTTTTTTTCGAACAACTGCATATATTATTGTGATTTAGAGGGTAAATATGGAAGGTGAACCTCCAGAAAAACCACCGGATCCCGGGGGCACTTCTACATCGACATCTAATTGGGAAAGAATCAATATGAATAATGAGGAAAAGGTTTACAATTTGAAAGGTAATAAATATCTAAGGTGTTTTAAACCACCATATTGTGTTTATATGGAAAAATCTACTCAGTCTGATGAGCCTCTTCAGGATATCAAAATTGGGAAATTATTAAAGTTCTACAATGTAAAAGACATTCAGAATGTAGATAAAGTTGGGAGACAAAGGGTCAGAATAACATTCAAGAAATTAGATTCTGCAAATGGTTTTATTGCTCATGGTTTATTGATTGAACATGGCTTCAAAGCTTACATACCGAATCAGTATGTCCACAGGGCAGGGGTGATTAGAAATATTTCAGTAGATATGTCTGAAAAGGAGATAGAAGAAAGTATATATTGCCCGTATCAAATAGTAAGCATAAATAGAATGTATAGAAGAGCTAAAAACGAAAAAGGAGAATTTTTAAAAAATGAAAAAGGGGAATTTACATTAGTCCCAACCAGTTCTGTTAAAATTGTCTTTCATTCACAAGTACTCCCTCAGAATGTGCAAATATATTTGGCCAATAGGAAAGTTGAGCCTTTTATTTATAGAGTGACACAATGCCTACAATGTTTGCGTTTTGGGCACATTGCTAAATTATGTAAGGGTAAACCAAGGTGTGCAAAATGTGGAAACACTGAGCACACTAAAGAAGATTGCATAAATCAGGTGATATGTGTAAATTGTAAACAAAGTCATCCAGCTTATGATAAGGAATGTCCAGAATGGGAGAGACAAAAAATTATTAAGAAGGCCATG
>JAAEAF010003914.1:0-100198 GCA_011037195.1 Triatoma infestans
AATATGAATTTTTTCCCTTGCGTAATTATTATTATTTATGAATGCTATTATAAATATTTAGTAACTGATTAGGCAGCTAAAGAAAATAGATGAGAAAATTTAACCGAAAGTAAGAGTCTCATAATTTTAGCCAGCGAGAGAAGTAGCCAGGCAGAATATATAAAACAAGCAACGTTTGATGGATGGATGGGGGCAAAGGAAAAAAAAAACTTTTCAACTTTAAAGTTTATTCTATTGACGTTTCGGACACCTTTTGTGTCCTTCCCCAGGATCTACATTAAAAAAATAAAGAAAGAAACTCAGATATTGTCTGCCTTTATTTTTTCAATTTTTAATGTTTATTTTAATCTTTTAATGTTGTGTTTTCAAGTTTTATTTATTTTATTTTTACAATTGTTTGTAATATTTTGTTTATTCTTTTACTCTGTAATGCTTCTGCTGTTTCTCATTACATATTTGTAATTTTTCTGTATTTTTGTCTTTGTTTTTGTAATGTTATAAGTTTGAGAAATAAAAAGTAAATATAGAGAAAAACATTATAGCAAATACAATTGAACTTTATTGAAATAAATTTTCAATTAATCCACGTTCCCGGAAAATTAAATTTTAAAAGTAAAATTATAAACTGGTTTTCAAATTGTCAGGCTTTAAAATTATAATGAAATGTTTACACGGCAATGGCCAGAGTAGTTTTATAGAAAAATGTATTCTTTATTGCTCTGCGTTTCGGGTCCTCATTGGTGGTGGCCTTCTTCAGGAACTCTGCAAAATTTATTAGTGAAAAGTTACATTATTGTCAGTACTCTAATTAAGAAAAATTGCATACATTTATAACAAATAAAAGAAAAATTTAAATTAAAGACATATTATTAACAGTACAGATTAAGCATAAGATATTAAAAACAAGAAATTATAACATAGAATTGTCAATAAAATGAAATGATACTAACAATTTCAGGAAATAAAAAAGATAAAGACACCTTTAGGGGAGGATTTCAACGTACACTCCTCTCCTACCCAAAAGGTATATTTATCTTTTTTTATTTTCTCTTATTGTCAATATTATTTAATTCAATTAATTGTCACTTCTGTGTTATAATTTCTTGTTTGTAATATCTTATGCTCAATAAATTTTTCTTTTATTTGTTATAAATCTATGCACTTTTTCTTCTCTAAACAATACTGTACAATAATGTACCTTTTCTCTAATAAATTTTGCAGAGCTCCTGAAGAAGGGCACCAATGGTGCCCGAAACGTGGAACAACAAAGAATTCTTTTTTCTTAAAAACTTTTCCGGCCATTGCTGTATAAACAACTCATTAAAATTATAAACTTACACACAACACAACACACATACGCCCCACGCTTAACCCAGGTTATAAAGGGGTAAATTCGGTGCAATATCCTCGTATAATATTCATTCAAATTTTGTTGGAAAACATTCAACATCTGCTTTCCGATCTCATGCATTCGGCCAGTATGCAATTTGAGTTTGAGACTTTGAAGGAAATGCGAAAAGCTATTTCTTTAGAATTAGATTAAAATATTTGTTTTTTTTTTAAATTGATTAGATGCTGGAGACCCACACTCTTTGGATTGTACGAGCATGTGACAAGTTTATTTGTTGAGAAATCATAAACACAAACCCAGAGATACTCACCACATTCGTTGTTGATAAAGTTGTTTTCGTTCTTAAAGGAACCCCAACAAATATTTCCGATAATGTAGTAGAATAGAAAATACTTCAATTCATTCCACTTCAATCTACAAACTGAGGTCTATTGTGGATCCCCTTAAGTTACAGAACAGCCCCCAGCTTTGCTTGCCCTCCTAATCAATTCTAGCAAAGCTGAGAGCGGCTCCGTCATGAAGCTTTCAGCTTCGGGATTGCCCGTCCCCAATTGAAGAAACCTAATCCTCGCCAGGCCGGCGCACTCACAAAGGATGTGCGCCGGGGTCTCCTCCTCTACCTTGCAGAATCGGCATACCGCACTATCCGCAAGTTGTAGGTGGTGCATGTGTCTATTCAGCCTACAATGCCCTGTTAGTAGACCCACAATTAACCTTATATCCCTTCGGGTCTGGCTCAGTAGGTCTTTGGTAAATTTAGGCAAATGTCTTTTAATGAAGAGCTTTGCCTGCCTCTGTCCTGGGGTTCCCTCCCACCAACGCAGACGCTGATCTTCTATCCACCCCCTGATAGAAGTTTGAATGAGGCTCCTGGACAAGCCGCAGAAGGGTTCGGGGCCTATAAAGGTATCCTGCGAGCCCTCCCTCGCTAGGGCATCCGCCCTCTCATTGCCCAGGAACCCCGCATGTCCCGGCACCCAGGCGAGTGTCAGTTTATTCCGAGTACCCACCTCGGTGAGGGCAAGTAGGCAGTCCCACGCCAGTCTTGAGACTATTTGGTGTGAGGAAAGTGCCTTCAGGGCTGCCTGACTGTTGGAGTATATGGCCACTCTCCTACCCACTATCCTTTGCCTTATAATCTCCCTAGCGCAGAGTTGTAACGCCACGACTTCAGCCTGAAAGACCGTGGCGTACTTCCCTAGGCTGGCCTTAATTTTAACTTTAGGCCTGCCCCCGTAGACCCCAGCTCCGACCCCAGTCGGAGTTTTGGATCCATCTATATATCAGATCGAGTTACCGAACAGGGGTGGGTCGCAGCCCCATTCGCCCCTGCTCGGTATGACAATATGGAAGTTCCTTTCGAAGAAATGCTTAGGAACCATCCTGTTCCGATAATGGAAACTCAGTTTTCAAAATTTGACCTAATATTTCAATTATTCCTCTTAAAGCAGTAAGAGGGGTTGTTATATTGAACAATAAAATAATTTTAATAAAATTAGGAAATTAATTTTTTTTGCATCAAACATCGAAAATATTTACTTTTTGTTAAAAACTTACATTGTATTAATTAAATTAAATTCTAGATTCTATAGGATTATTACTTGAGAAATTCTTTATATTAATTTCAAATAAGTTTTATTTGATTTAATTATAAATGATACAATTATATATTATCTTATCAACAAAAGATTTTTGCCATTATGAGTGGAAACGGTATCCATAGTTGGTGGTGACAGGATTTAACATTATATACAAGCATTAAGTAGAAAATGAGTTAAAGTTATTATCAGATTAAACCGGTAATATATATATTATTATAGTCTTAGAGTTAATGAGTTTCTATTAAATATATCTGTAGAAGCTTTACATTTTCAAGACATGTATTCTCTCATTCCCATATTTCTACCAAGAGAGAGAAAGAGTTCACTCTTGGCAAAGAACTACAGAAGGAAGGAGAGAGAATTTTCACACACTTCTCTGACCGAGAACGTTAAAGAAGAAAACCAAACGAAAAGCCCCCCCACATTTTATAAAGGTCAAAGATGATTAAAGCGCTAAATAAACTTTACTCCAGCCACGAAATTCTTACCTTTGGTTTTCATTTGATAAGAGAAACTTAGAGTGCCTAATCAAGGCACTTTATTCTACAATTTTTTATTGTTGATCTATTTCAGCAAAAAAAAAGTAGACAAAAAAATTATTACACTTGATTAGCAAATTTTATGATATCCATATAGGAGTGAAAAAAAAGAAGCTAAAAATATAATATTTTTACAAAATTGATATATTTCATGAATTAAATAAATTAACATTTTTAAAATTTACTTCCATAATAATATTGCTGCATTATGTTTTCTTGCATCATTATTCATTAACGAGCTTGGAACCCCAGAGCTTGCAACCGGGGGCCAGGTTTCGGAGAAGATTGAATGGTCACGCTTCAAAAAAGTCGTTTTATTAAGTTTAGATTCTCTTATTACTGAAGACTACTAAACATAAGGTAAAATTTTAAATTTAACAACATCCACTTATTATCTCATCCTCAAATCATATCTGGCTGCTCGCCATTTCATGGTAGTCCAAGGAACCACATTTTCTATTGACGTCGATGTGGCGTTCCACAAGGAAGCACACTTGCTCCCCTTCTTTACACAGTATACATTGCTGATCTTCCACTAAATTTCTAATACTGTCTCTTTTATCTGCGCCGACGATACGGCCATTCTATTCCCTAACAATGATCCCGTCATCTCATCTCACCATCTTCAATCCCATCTCAACATCCTCGAACCCTGGCTCTGAAAGTGGAGAATCAAGGTGAATAAGTTTAAATCTAACTACATAGTCTTTACATTAAATTGTAAAACTCTTCCTCCTATACATTTCAAACATATTTTCTTATCTACTGTCTTAATAAAAGTTCGTTACTTTGGTATCAATCTCGACAAACGCCTAACCTGGATCCCCATACTAGACTAAAAAGAATTGAATAACAGATACAAAATACTAAAAAAACTTTTAGACAAACGTTCGAAACTTACATTATATAACAAAGGACAACTATATTGTTCTCTATTAGCCCTTATTTGGACTTAGGGAATCGAACTATATGAGACAGCCAGACATTCAAATCTTTACGCATTCAATCCCTATAGTTCAAAATTCTTTGCATCATTAGTAAATGCTCTCTTCTACGTTTCCAATTACACCATCCATAACGACCTTAAAATTCCTTTTGTTTCTGCGAGCCAAGTACCACTATCTAAAGTTCCATTCCCAACTATCCTCTCATTCAAATCCACTAATCCAAGCGCTCTCAACCACAACTCTCCCCCACTAACCCATAACGACGACTGAAGCGTCGATGGCCTTGCGATCATCTGTTTATGTAATTAGCTGTCTTGTAGGACAGTTGTGAGACTCCAACCATAATGGTTTATTATCGCTGGATGGCTGTCGTTTCTTGTAGAACAGGTGCGGCCTTCAGCCAACGCACAAATTATTCAAAAGTATTATTTGCTTTACTTATTGCATGTAACATTATGAAGTTGTAAAAATCAATAAAAATGTTAAAATGTTAAAAAAAAAAAAATGCATCTCTTTTAAAAATGATTATTATTTTGTTTGTTTTATTAAGAAATTCACGACTAACGATATCGTATAACAAGTGAATATAGTAAATGACATATAAACGGAAGGAAATACATGTTGGGAGATACCACCCAGTGGAGGTTCTCCATATTTATTACATTTTATTAGCTGACAAAAAAGCTAACATGAAGTTATGTGGTCGCACGGCTAGCGGCATTTTAGTATCCTAGAAGGGTTGTGTGGAGAGATAAGAGAAGAGATATTTTTGGATCTAGGGGGTTAGAATGTTTGGATCTAGAGTCATGGAATTTTTTGTAACGTGTTTTTTTATTAGCTGATGGTCAAAAGTATTTTAAAACGAACTATAAAATCTAAAATTTAAAAATTCTGTTGGTGAATGATTCAGCCTTCCACTTTGATTTTAGTAACTGTTTGTATGATGCAGATTATAAACGTTTTTACCTTTTTCATGGTCGGTGGACCTCAAATAATGTAGCTTTTTTCGCAAACTGAAGAATTGCCTTTTGGTTACCGTTCTTCTTCAAACTTGGAATTATAGCAATCCTAAACTCTTAATATGTGGTAGACAATGAGTCCTGTAAAATGAGAAATGAAATTTTAGAGGAAACTGAATAACACAGCTCTCCTCAAAAATCGGTAAAAAATATTCTAATAATACTGAAATTTCTTATCTCGAAGTCACTACACCAAGAAACATGTAATTGATCCTATCTCCCCAAGTGAGGTCAAAAAGACTAATCTATTTTTACCAAACAAACAAACTCCTGGAGAGGACGTATTTCCAAACTTAGTAATCAAAAACCTGACTGACAAAGGAATAGCTTATTTAACGACTTGTACAACTTTTTCTACGTATTGGTGGCTACTTCCCCAAAGGCTGGAACATCGCCGTGGTAATAGTTTTCCACAAAATTGAAAAAATATGAGCCTTTTAGCTACCGACCAATAACCTACCCTATCAAAACTATTCGAAAATCTAATACTGACCCGACTGCAGACACATCTAACTTATCATGAACTTACACCATCCCACCAATTTGGATTTCGGAAAACATAATAACGACTCAACAATTATAACGAGTAAATGAACAAATTGTGACTGGATTTGAACTAAAAGAATACTCGACAATTACTTCACTGGACATAGCTTCGACATTTGACACTGTATGGCATGATGGATATATCTACAAGCTAGACTTAATCTAAACACTTCTTTACCTGCAAGCAATATAGGAGAGAACATTTGAGGTAAGAGTTAATTCGACCCTCAGTACACGACGAGTTATCAAGGCCGGTGTATCTCAGGGCTCAGTTTTAAGCCTCATTCTCTTCCCAGTTTACATACATAACATTCCTATATTCAATACCTCTATTCTTGCCACTTCTCTCAAGGTATCAGAAACTTTCAGAAGATATAGATAATCTACAAACTTCATAGACAATATAACAGTTTTTTTCACAAATGGAAACTAGACATAAATGTACAAAAGACCAGAGACATATTTTTACTATCCATAAAATGCACGCAGTTAAAACTTTAAAAATTAACAACACTGACGAACATGTCTAAGAAAATGGACGAACCCTTAAATATCTTGGTTTACAGCACGACATAAGACTAATTTGGATTCCACACATAACCCTAAAATTAGGGTAATCAGGGACACGCCTGTCATACTCTCAGTAAGCTCTATCGGTTAATTACCAGACGGACATCACTGAAACCGCAATGTTCCAGACTTCTCTATATATCCATACCTAGACCATTATGCCAGCCCCGTAAGGACTGGGGCTAACAAGACGGCAATAAACAAATTGCAATTATATCGAAAAGTACTATGCATAGCTTTAGGAGCACCGTGATTCATGCGGAACGCACAAATCCACAAGGAGCTGGAAATACCAAAAATCAAAGACTTTATTAGATAGAACAGCACACACATTTCTAACAAACTTACCAAATACAGAAACTGGAACAGAGAACTTGCCAACTTGGACAGAAAACCGCGAAATTTATACATAGAAAGAATAATTTTCTTATTAACAAGCAAAGTGATATGTTTAAAATTACAACTCTGATATTTAACGAAAATAATTAAATCTAATTAACGAAGAGATTACTAAGGGAATTACTGTAATTATTGAATGGAAGTTTTAATTTATCTGAAAAAAAAAACTTACAAACTATAGGTGAAATTGATCAAGCTAATATAGAACAATAAAGTAACCGGATTTATACATAAACTATCTGAACATTTATTTTAAAGCTTTGCCAGAAGTGATACAGAAATGCTATTCACCCAGCATACAGGCACACAGCCATAAGCCACAATTCATCACTGTATAGAAACAACCGTCACCACTGACTGTCCCTTTTCAATTCGCACTCACGGCTCCAGGAATCCACTCTAAAGAGGGGAGAATTCCTGAGTCAGCAATTTCTATATCATATCTGGCAAAGCTTTTGCTACTCTACTATTAATTACTTATATTTAAATAACATTATTTACATTTGTTGGTTACATATAATATATTAATACTGTATTATATAACATGTTACTTACTTGATAAATTAACATGAAGTTTGAAATAATTATACATAATGATATAGACAGGGAGAATTTTGAACTGTTTATAATTCAAATATTTATCTTATGATAATATTTAACCTACTTATTAATGTTGTATTTAATTTTGAATTATGTGAGAAATGTGTTTTCTTATTAGATGTTATTTAGAAATCATAAAACTAAGGAAATCTCATTCTCAATTATTGAAGTTTATACTGAAATGGAGTACGAAAAAGTTTTTAATGAGATTTCCATAATTTGTTCAGTGTAAATTAAAAAAATGAAATTAGTTCTGTAACCGTACAAAAGTGGAAGTTATGTCTAGTTGGAAAAGTTAACCATAAGAGGCAATATTCTTAAAACGAAATAATTTTCTACTGTAATATTCGCCAGTTTAATAAATAATAAATAAAATAAATAAAATCACTGAACAAAAACTTACTTATGAAGTCATATTCAGCGTAATAAGAAACCCGCAATGTTAAAATAAATTACCGTCATTTCTCTTTTCCCTCCTTTTCTTTTTTGATTCATTTGAAAAACGACGGGAAAATATAGTAGAATAACGAGAACTGTAAAGAAAATTATTTTAATAAAAAGAAATGGTGGGATGAAGAATTTATAAAAAGATATTTAAGTATATAACAGCCAAAGCCATAACACTTTGCATAAAATGACAAGGTTTGTTTCTTAATTAAAATATTAAAAATGAATAAGTCCATTGTTTGTTTGCAAAATATGTATAAAACTTCCTATTTTAAGTGGATTCAATTGTTTCATAATTAAAAAAAAAAAAAAATTAAAAAAAATTTGGGAAAAAACAGGATATAATAATAATAGAGAAGATTTAATCTTTGATGCGATTCGAATAGAAGTTTCAAATTGGCCGTTACCATTTTGGTGAAATGTTTGTAACATTAGCATCTGATGTAAAATGTAATAATGACGTCCATTGTTACATTTCATTCTGATACTCTGCAATAATATTCTTTTTTCGGTCAGTGGACTTCAATTTCCGGTTACATGAATGTAGGGGAAAATCTTTCTCAAAAATTTGCATTTGTATTATTATAAAAAGTTTCATAGAAAGGTTGCCCGCAAGGGGTATCTGTTGCATGCATTGGAAGTGCTCCATGCACTTCGTCAGAACAGTACATAATGCCCTTAAATTACATACATTCTTTTACAGACATGGACAAACACAGTACACAAACTTGTGTCTCCGTTCCTAGTTAATTGGCGTAACCTAAGGGAAATGGAAGGGATTAGCTCAGTGGAAGCGCGCTGGGCTAGCAACGCGAAGGACCCTAGACTTTCTTCCTAGAATCCTGTACAGCTAATTTTCCGGTGATGGGTAGTGTTGTCTGTACCTTGAGAACAGTGCTCGAAAGCCGGCAGAGTACTGAGAAGGCTCCGAGAGGCACAATAGATCATTCGCAATGCATATCCCCTTTAAAATAATAATGCATAAAATGGTAATAACAGCATTTAAGTTTTAATGTTTCAGTAAGCTGGTAATCGGCTATTTTTTAATTAACTTTCCAACAAGAAATTCATCACAAAAATTTAACTTAAATCTTTTTTTCAGAGGAAAGTCCTTCTAATCTGAACTATCCAGGGAAATGAGACTTTTAAAGCAAATTTTAAGATCAAATTACAAAGATCAATATTTTGTACTTACAGAGTTATCGTTACTTTGATAGAGAGATAGATAGAAAACATACTTTATTTGCAAATAAACAATATAACATGATACAATTTAAACATAAACAGCATGATTGCTGACATGATAGTTAATCGTCTGTCAGGAGTGTATGTCTCAAAACTCAGGACAATATTCTATTAATACAATTATTTTATCTATGTATATAATTTTTTTTTTCCTTAATTGATTTTTTTATTTATTTATTTATTTTATTTTATTTTTTATAATTTTTTAATTACAAACCGAATAAAAAGTAAAATTCTGTAACTAATAAGATAGATGTCTGGGCATTTTTTTTTTTTATTATTATTATTAATTTACTAACTAAATGAAAGGACAATAACAATAGAAGGGGAGACTGACTATCATAATATGTAATAATGTATTTAGAAATTAAAATTTTCTACTAGAAACCTTCTGTATGACATTGACTCTTTGATGTACCCAATCAATGCCAACCAATTATTACCATTCAATAAACACAACATTTCAACAACCGCTAGCACCTCCCTAAAGAAATACTTTTTTCTAATGAAATTCAATATGGCACACTGACCCAAGAAATGGAATACATCTTCTTTTGCAGCCATATTTCACATACTACATTTATAATTTCTCTCCTGTATATAAGGCTTGTAGTTTAAATCAAGCAGTTCCCCTCTGATCTTCACTATAAGACCTATATCTAATATATCCAGGCCAATATTAATATAGTCAACATTAAACGATAATCTACTATAGACCTTATGGTAAGTACTATTAATCGCACTATTCATAAAAGTTTTTCTATAATACTGTATCAAAGCGTTCTGTATGGCATTAATTTCATTACTAAACTCTTCAGGTGAATGCACATTTAACCCAATGTTACTGTCTAACTTGTTAATCCAATCGGACAAGTCCCTAAACCAAATAATTTTTTTATTAACTACTTCCAAAGCCAACTTTTTAACTAAGCGGCTATTGTCTAGTTCCAAAATCTTTTTGAGAAATTTCAAAAACAGTGTAAATGTGAATACATATAGAGGACAGGTTTGCGTTTCTAAATAGAGCACATAATTGGGTGTATTCTTTGGTAGACGGAATAATTTCTTTAAAAACGATCTCTGCACCCCTTCTATTCTGTCTGAGTACCGAATACCCCAAATCTGACACCCATATGTAAGTACGGACCGAGTTACAGAAGTAAACACCTCATTTCTGGCCGAAATCGGCACATGCTTGTTTGCCATTAAGTCAGCCCAAACACTATTTAACCCGAGCATCGCCTGCCTCGCCTTATCGTTCCAGTGGGACTTCAGAGTCAACGCGGGAGTGAGACTTAACCCTAAATACTTATATTCCTTGACAACTTCTATACCATTTCCCTTAAAATTCCAACTTTCTAGCCTGCCTAATTTTCCACCACATTTTCTGAAAACTATTATCTTTGATTTATTCAGATTAAGCAATAAATTCCAGTTGTCCAAATAAGTTTCCAGCTGTTTTATCATCTCTTGCAACACTCTTGAATCGTCCGCTATTAATACTACATCGTCCGCATAGAGCAGCAACTTTAGGTTATAATCTTTTAACCATATCCCTCCCCTAAGCGCATTTTTTAAATCATTAACGAATAAACAGAAGAGCGTCGGACTTAGGTTACAACCCTGTTTGACACCACAGCAAGTTTGAAATGGAAGCGAAAGGCCTTTGCTACTCCATACTGCCGATTTTGTTTCCTTATACAGACCTTGTATCGCCTTTACCATCTTAGATGAGATTCCGCACTGGTACAACTTATAAAATAGGGCTTCTCTGTTCACGGTATCGAAAGCGGACTTTAAATCTTCTAATCTGAACTATCCAGCGAAATGAGACTTTTAAAGCAAATTTTAATAACACAAATACAAAGATCAATATTTTGTACTTACAGAGCAAAAGTTATCGTTACTTTGATTTGTAATCATTAAAATAATAATAATAATAATAAAAAAAATTAACTCAATTTTAAGTAACTCAATGATATCGAAAATCTATTTGGTACGCTACAATAAATACCACAGAGCGGATTCATCATTTCCGCTAACAATTTTTAAAATTAACATAAGCAATCAATTAACATCCTGATCATAAACAGAAAGTTTAGGATTTCCTGTATTTTTTGAAATTAATAATAAAATGTTTAAAATGCTGTTAAAATTATTTATTTATATCTATGTTATAATCAAAGCTACGCAGTAATTGAAGCATAAAAAGAAAACTGATTAAAAAAATCTCTATAGGAATATATCATAGAGTTTGTTATATGTTTTTAATCTTGTCACCAGCGTTGGATTAAATCGTCCATTTGGTTTAATTTATTCCTCCAACGAATAAAAATATACAAAAAAAAAAATAAAAATAAAAAAACGATAGCTTGTGGGAAGCAATAAACTGTGGACCAATATAAAACTGTAAAGTTAGAAATAGTAGGAGCTGGCGAGTTATTCCCATCATAGAGTAGGATCGTATATAAAATGCAATCGTCCACAGAATATATACAGCCATTCTGTATATATAAAAAAAAAAAAAATGGACATTCATCAACTTGTTATCATTTATATTTTCTCCAGCGCTGGAGCTATTCTGGCTGGATAGTCATGATAGACTGAATTTGTATCCTTACTGCGATATGAGTGACAAGGAAATGGAAGTTGGTAGTAAATGATCATAAACAAGATTATTTATCGTTTGTAGAGCATTCTATATGTCAGGGTAAAAACTACTTTCATTAGTATACACTCAAAATATTTTTTTATTTTTTTTTATTCTGCAGTTTATGTACAATTCACTGGGAAGAAATAAAACCAATTAAATCACTGGGAATTAGATTATAAACCAGTTTTTGTTTTAAAAATGTGGGCTAATATCAGCTGTGCACTTCTGTCACGGAAAGTATCGTTTGATATTGCTCCTTAAATCAAAACCCAATTTCCTAGGTAAAAGGGAATAGTTTAGTGTGGGGAGATATTCTTCTTGAATTTTCATAGTTTTGGTTCGCTGCTACAAACAATAATATAATGTAAGAGAAAATTCTGTTATTCGAGCTTATAAATAAATAGTACAAACTTGGAGATTAGGTGAGTAGTTTGGACAATTAAATATTTTTTTTATTTTTATAATAACAAGTATCTCATATGGAGATTAACACAGAACAAGTCAGCTGTGATCAAGTTAGCATGATCACTAAAGTTAGTAACCTTAATAAAAAAGTAAAGAGATCTCTCACAAAAATTAAGAAAAAATAAATTGAAAAACACAGAAACTCGTCCACTTACCGAAAATAGGGAAACTCCTCAATATTCTAAATTCAAAGAAAACTCAGAATCTTCTGGGGAAAATCAAGAAGACAGTTGTAATAGAACAAACTGCGCTCTACAGGACATTTAGCAAAATTATGCACTCCTAATCCATTTTCCCCACTCTTCATAGAAGATGAACAAGAAACACGTTCTGAAGAACAGGTAAAAAAACTATCAAACCGCCGCCAATATTCATCAGAAGTATATTGAACTATTCCGAATTCTGTAAATCTCTGAATCAGCTCTTAGAGCCTAACTCTTTTGAGTGCAAATCTCGCATTGACAGCCTGATGCTTACCACAAAGACAATAGAAGGATATCGACTTGCAATCCATTACCTTCAATCAAATAAGGCAGATTACACAAATGCCAAATCAAATCAGAAAAAGCATTCCGTGTAGTTATAAGATATGTACACCACACAACACCAACTATAGAGATAATAGAGGATCTTGAACGCTACAAATGTAAAATGAGAAATGTTACGAATGTTAAACATCTCAAATCTAAATCACCATTCCCACTATTCTTCGTAGATCTTGAACGCAACAAAATAACCCGGAAATATTCAATCTGGAAACTTTACTTTATACCAGAATAAAAATAGAAGAACCACTCAAAACAGTAGAACTATTACAGTACAAAAGGTGCCAGCAGTACCAACGTACACCAACCAGGTGCCAACATACACGAACGTACTGTAATCACGCTCCCAGATGTGTAAAGTGTACCGGTTCGCATCCATCATCCGAATGCACTAAACTACATGAAAAACCTCCGATGTGCGCTCTCTGCTTAGAAGAGCATGTGGCCAGCTGGAAAGGATGCGTGGTCCACAAAGAACTGCAACGCCTGCGGAGAAGAAACAATAATGACGGATTCCATAACAACGGAAATCGGGCCGAACACCTTTAACCAAGCTCCACAAGTTCTCGTCCAGCTATACCAGTACCAAAACAGTCAAGACATCAAGGAACCTCATCACCTTCCAGTAACAGAACTTCCTAAGCGGAGCTCGCGGGAACTTCAGCGGTTCGTCCAACTTTCGCACCGCCTTCTCCTATCTCTAGGAACATTACCTCCCTTATTACCTCATTCATCACTGAATTCAAATCTCTTATTACTCCTCTCATTACACTTCTTACTACTCTTGTTAGTGAACTCATTCCAAAACTTTCTCGATGACTCTTATCCTCAACATTCACTTGCAATTCTTCTTTGGAATGCCAACGGGTTGAACACCCACAGAGACGAATTAGATATATTTCGAGTGACAAACGAATTGACATCGCACTTATATCTAAAACTCACTTTACAGGAGATCTAACTTTCACATAACTGGATACACTATTTACAGGGCTGACCATCCGAACGATACATCTCAAGGCGGCTCTGCAATACTAGTAAAGAATACTCTAGTTCCTCATCAATTAACATCTCATCAAAATAACTTGATACAATCCACAGCAGTCACTCTCCTTGTCATCCTTTCGACTTCAATCTAGCAGCAGTTTACTGTCGACCTCATAAATCTATTTGTTCTTCAGACTTTCAACATTTCTTTCAGACTCTCGGGCCCAAATTTCTGGCTGGTGGAGATTACAATGCCAAACATCCTCAATGGGGCGTCGCACTTCTAATCCTAGGGGGCGGACGCTTTTGGATATGTCTCCCTTTCTCACTACGAAGTCTTATGACCAGGCCTACTGGCCAACGTCATTAACCAACTACCTGACATATTGGTCATATTCATCTCTTCTAAAATGGCATCTATCTATAATAACATTTACACCTGTGATCTCTCTTCAGACCACCGCCCAGTTCTCCTTACACTCAGTATAACTCCACAACCCGCCACACCTTCTTCTTCTCTATTCATAGGACCTATAGACTGGACACTTTTTGAGAATGTACTACAAAATAAACTGAAGTTGTTGATCTCTCAAAACACCTGACGAAATAGACAATGCAGTACACACACTAACTAACTCAATTCAAGCTTCTACCTGGGACTCTAGTCAAAACAATCAAAAAAAAAAAACGTCATCACACCCAAAATTACCAATCCTAGTCATAGAAAAACGAAGAGCTCGCTCAGTGTGGCAACATACTCGTTACCCAAGAGACAGACTGATATTCAACAGACTGACTAGACGATTTAAAAGCGAATTGCGAAAACTCCGATCAGCGAAATATGAAGAATATGTGACCTCTCTGACATCGGACCGTAAATCATGGACCGCTACCAAACGACTTCTCTCTTATAAACATGTTTCTTCTCCTCTAAGACGTGACGATGGAACATGGACAAAAACAGATCACGATAAAGCCACTGAATTTAAAAATCACTTGACCAATTATTTACTCCTCATCCAGAGCACTAACTTAATGACTGAATTAGATTAGAGGCTCCTCTGCCTCTCTCCTTACCTCCAAAAGCGTTCATCTCCTCTGATGTTAAACATATCATAAAAAACTTACCGTCTAACAAATCTCCTGAATACGATTTAATAACAATTCAAATTATTCTTTATCTTCCAAAAAAAGCATAGTTTTTCTCACCTACATTTATAATTCAATTCTCAGGATCACATATTTTCCTGTATTGTGGAAATTCTCTGAGATAAAAAGATTCTAAAACCTAATAAACCTTCTCACCTTCCATCCTCCCATAAGTCAGTTAGCTATTTTAGGAAAATACTGGAGAAAACGGATTTACCCCATTTTGAAACGGATTTTCCCCATTCTGGAAATAAACAAGTCATTCCATCACATCAGTTTGGCTTTCGACAACATCACAGCACCATTCATCAGTGCCATAGAGTAGAGAACACCAATGCTTCGACCCCTGAGCGGAAACAGTACTGCTGTGGTGCCTCCCTCGATGTGGCTCAAGTCTTCGATCGGGTATGGCATCCAGGATTCCTGTGGAAGCTAAAGAAATGCCTACCACCAACATATTATTTACTCATCAAGTCTTATCTATTTGACCGCTAATTTCAGATTAGTTGCGGATCTGCTATCTCTGACTACTCACTGGCCGGCGCCGGAGTTCCTCAGGGTAGCATACTTGGTCCGCTTCTATATACTGTATTCACTTCAGATCTACCAACCTCTACAAACACTCTTCTTTGCACTTACGCTGATGACACCGTCATCCTTGTATCCAGCTCTAATCCCATAACTGCATCCACTCTCTAACAGAATCATTTAAATAAAGTAAAATCTTGGGCCAAAAAATGGCGGATTAAACTCAACCTACATAAATATCAACAAATCACCCTTACTCTGCATCGTGCCTCCTGTCCTTCAGTAACCTCAACTCAAATACCACTCTCTCCTGCAAACTTAGTTCGCTACCTTGGAATGTACATCGACAAAAGACTAACTTAGAATCCACATACGAAGCTAAAAAGACTGAAACTTAACAAACGGAATAAGTTATTGCTCAGATTAATAGAAAGACGATCGAAACTACCTCTCGAACACAAACGACTAATATACAACTGTATACTCAAACCGATGTGGACTTATGGACTTGAACTGTGGTGTTCAACTAAGCGCTCAAATTCTCAGAAATTTCCGTCTTTTCAGTCAAAAATGTTACGTCAGATGCTCCATTCTATGTCTAGTTCCATCCTCCACAACGACCTCAAAATCTCATATGTATCTGAAGCTGTCAAAACTAAATACAAAAAATTCTATGACACTCTCGCTCTCAACTCTATTCCTATTGTTCAAAATCTCGCCTCCACAACCATACCAGATAATCCACCCCGTCGACTAAGCCGCTGTTGACCCCGTGATCATCTCCAGCATTAGGAAGTAATTCCTGTGAGGGCGTTACCGCTGGGTAGCTTCTCTCCTCCAGCTAATCACATCATTCATCATCACACATCATCATAGTCACTTATTATATTTATTTATGTAGATTGTGAATTCTAAATTAAAAAAAAAAATGTGGGCTAGCGTGACTGATAAATTTCAGTATAATTTAGTCTGACTATAATTAAATTATATTCCGGTAGAGTTTAAGTACATCTAAACATTCTAGGAAACCTGATTTTTGAAAGTTTCTAAACGACCAGCACTGTTAGCATTCCTCTAAGGGTAAAAATTATGGTGTCCAACATTCAAACGACCTTCTCTTAATCCTCTTGATACAGTTATACATAACATGACAAATTATCATTAAATTTCAAATTTTGCTTACATTTACTAACATAAATATTGGAGAATGATTACATTATAGAAACAATAATGAAATTTGAATTTTAACGCCTCGGATTCCTAAGAACCATCTGAAAACAAATTTCTGGAAACACTGTTGCAAATAAAAGTGATAAGTTTCTTATCAATGCAACAAGTATTCCAAAAGAAAATTTTTATTAAAATAAGAAAAACGAAGAATTTTATTATCCACGAAAACGTGGTAACCGTTTTCGAGAGCATTCCAAAAAAATTCAAAAACCTATTCTGTCAAATCGCATTCCCGGTAAACCGATTTTCTTCAAATTTGGAATTCTTTCAATGTTTTTAATGTGAATTAATATTAAAGAGATGGTAGTAGAGAGCAGTTGTCTCCAAAGTGGGGTATGTATGCAAAGTAATATTTGGAGGTATGTGTGTCCTGTCCACAATCTGTCTAATCTTACAGTCATCTTCCTGAAAAAGTAGGCTTACGATCACTTGTGATCATATAAGCAAAAATTCAAATTTCGGTAGCGAGAAATTATGTATTTATAGTGGAAATTTAGCAAATTTTTCTGACACGTAAAAAATATGAATAATTTAGTCCATAAATAAAGATTTTATATATATATTTTTCTAATTTATTTGAAAAATTTTATTTCAAAATATTCATTTAGGCTCAACATTCTTTCCATTTCCTTGTCGTCCGAATATGTATTCAAGAATGCAAAAAAAATAGATTTTTGAACAGGTAATTTTTTTTTTTTTGCGCATCAACTACTTGGGTCATTAGGCGCCCTTCAAATTTTCCTTTAGAAACATTTCCTTTTGAGCTGGGACGGCGTTCACCCCAATCATACTCAGCATCCAAATCGGCGTCTTTGTTTGCAAAGGCGGTAGGAGCATGGGGTTAGCATGGGGGTAAGCAAGGGTTCTCCCGTTCTGCCTTCCCTCTTGACCATTTTGCATTGTGGGGTGGAGAGAGTCAAGGGAAATATGCGCCATCCATTAGGCCACCAGTAAAAAAAAAGGTGTGTCAATGGGTAATGCTGTCACTGTGTTCATTCTAATTTTGTGCCGAGTATTTTCATCGATCAACTTTGTTCACGTCTTCTTTGTGAGATTTACCTAGTACCTCTTCAGAGGGGATTATTTGCAACTTAAGATCTCCTACTAATTCACCTAATAATGCTAATTCCTAATCCTAATCTATTACACACTATACCAGGTGGGGGTGAAGTACTTTTATATAAATTCCTTGCATCCCCCCGTTAAAATACTAACCTAAGAACATTTGTACCAATATTCTCGCTTGATAAATACATCCGCGCCAGTAAATACATACACACTTCATTCACACTATGGGAGGGTACTATATATTTCGCTCCCCATTAAAAATAGAACCTTACAAACTAATTAACCTAAATCTTATTATATAAATTAATATTATTCAGAAAGGCAAATAGTCCTCTTATATATGGGGAACCATCTTTCAATATTGCGCGCAAGTCGTGTGGTAGGCCTGCTCTTTGCCTTTGCGCACGCAGTGTCTGACACTCTTCTAATATGTGAGCCACTGTCAACCTTTTCCTACATGTTGGACATTCCGGTCTCCTTTCATTCACTAAAAGATATCCATGTGTCAAACGCGTATGCCCAATTCTGAGCCTTGTAAGAATGATTGACTCGCGCCTAGGGAAACTCTTAACCGACCTCCTTAGCACACACGATTTTACCTCCTTTAATTTTTCGTTTAGTCTATTCCATTGGGTTTACCATTTAAGCATGCAATAACAGATTTTTTTTTCTCCGATGCCATGGCGCCATTCTGCGATATGAGAGAAAGAACAATGTTACAATCCGAACTTAAAGAAAACATCTCTTCAAAAATTGGTGGATGGAATTGAAAATCGAATATCCAGATTTAGTTAGCACAGCAATGAATGTAATCTTACCATTTGTTGCTACATAATGTATCAATTAGCGTATTCCATGATGACAACATTTAAAATCAAATACAGGAATAAATTAAGAGTTAGAACCAGATTTTTGAATTACATTAACAGAGCGCATTAAACCAGATTTTTTCCGATATTACTAAACAAATACAATCACAATGCTCACATTAAATTCTAATTCAAAATGTAAATTTTTAATTTAATTTGAATGTAGGCATGTAAATTGATATTGTTTAAGTAAATAAATAATAATTTGATTTTTGACTATAAACACACACAAACACATTTATATATACATTATTTTATAATATTATATAGGGGGTATAACTTATAATGATTTTCGTCTTAGTGGTAAGCGATCAAAAAAGTTTGGAGACCACTGCCTTAGAGAACAACATAATGCTACTGTTATCCCAGAAATCAATTTCTCCGGAACAGATTACAAATAAAAGTGATAAGTATTTTTGTGTGTAGATAGTGTATGAAATTTAAGAAAACCATTAAAAGAAATCACGATTTGGCGGAAATCACAAAAAAAATGACAAACTATTCAGTAAAGTCGCTTTTTCAGTAGATGGATTTTGCCCGAAATCTTCGTGTCTGATGTGCTGATAGTGCCGAAATGGAATACCAAGTTTATACTTCCTGTGACTTTTTCCTTTTTGAAATATTTTGTTATCTCATCATAGACAGACAGAAGACACACACAAACACACACCGAAACCAATACACACATACATACAGAATACATACCGCCAGGTTGCTCTCTATTCAATAAACAACCCAACCATTCATACTCCGCTGGTGGAGGAAATTCGGGATAAGTTGGTAGCGCTTAGAAATAGCCATGGTTTTCGAGTGTGCATTGCATGGTTTAAGGCTCATTGTGGCATTGGTGGTAACGAGAGAGGTGACGAATTGGCTAAGCTTGTCTCACGCAGTGAAGATGTAGAGTTAGCTTATTCAATGCTACCAATGAGCTATATTTCTGGCCTATTGTATCAAGATGTTTTAAAAGAATGGCAGCAAAGTTGGTTTCTTTCAGAGACAGGCGCTTTGATGAGGGAGTTTTTTCCCGAAATAAAGCACAGGTTTGAGTCTCCCATCGAGATATCCTACGCGCTGACTCAGATATTAACGGGTCACGGACGTACTAGGGAGTATATACACCGATTTAAAATAATCACATCAAATGCTTGTGCCCATGTGATGGTGCAACTGTTCAGATCGCGTAGACCACATTCTTTATGATTGCAGCAGATATGAGGCAGAAAGATGTAGACTCATCCGAGCAGTATTGACCACTGGAGGTTACTGGAAGATGGAGAAGAAAAATCTGGTGAATGCAAAGCACGCCACAATTTTTTATTGATTTTATTAAGTCTATTACTGTAAAAGATCTGTGATCTTCAAATTACTAGATTAGACTTCAAATTATTAGATTTTTTTTACTTCTTTATTTTATGCATAACTGGCAATTTTCATTTTCTTCCATTTGTATTGTTTTATCTTTCCTTTTGTTGTATAAATTAGTTATTTATTCTAATAATGATGTAATAACACTTGTTGTAATCTAATGGAGCATGTGGAAAAATGAACTCCCTGGATTTAGGGTCACTCTGACCAGGAAAAAAAACAATCATACATAGGCCATTTGCTAAAAACATCTCCTTTTTCAGGGGATCCTAAAACGTGTCCTAGATCTTAACAATAAGTTAGATTTGAGGGAAATTATTCAAAATAAAGATAATATATTCGTTAAAAAAATTACTAATATAAATAATATTTACTGATTGAAAAAAAATTTATTACAGAAAAAATTCATTTTAATGAAAACAATATATAATTTAACTTTAATTTGGTTGAAAAAGTTTGGACTTGGCGGAAAAATGTTATAGGAAAAGAAAATTTTATCTTTACAATTTAGACAGAACTGATAAAATGGAATTAAAAAAAAAAAAAAGGACAATGTTGAGAATTTGATCGTGAGCTAATGAATAAATATAATCCGCTAATTTTAATAATACTGCTGCTAAATTTTAATATTGTAGATTATTTTAAAATTTCAATGTCTTAAGTTTGAAACAACAAACTAATTTAACTAATCCCAATAATATTCTTTTTAATTATAATTTAATCATATTTGAAACATTAATTACATTAGTAATTAAACACTTTAATGTAATTGTCAACTACGCAATACAGTACATTGTAATCGGATTACAGAAAGTTTTCCAAGCTACAAGCCAACAACCATGGGGGCCCAATGTAAATTGTGGAAAGTATCATTAAGGAAGTTATAACATCTATCTTCTAGTTATCCTCAACTAAATGATTAATTTTCAGGTATCCTGATGATGGCAATTTACTTTACAAAACCAAATGTTCATACTGATATCATTATTCTTTCAATCATCTTTAGTTTGGGAGAGGAGTTTTTATGCTTTCATAAATAAGAACATTAAATCGAAATGTTAGTATCGAAGTGATCTATCTCAGACAATGTTTTATTTAAATTATTTCAAATATATAAATAACAAAAACTATTATTACATTTTAGTTCAAATTGGCAAATTGGAAGTGTCAATTATTTTTCTTTTAATTTTTGACTGTCTTACTTTTTTAATTTTCTTAGTTTTGAAAAACCTGTACTCACCCGACCACAGGAACATCTGACCGAACACAGACTTAAACCTCCCCACCAATATGGATTCCGGAAATCCTATTCATCAACTTAACAATTAAAAAGAGTAATAGAACACATAGTAACTGGATACGAATGAAAACAGTAATCGACAGTTGCTTCACTTGACATCGCTTCGGCATTCGACACCGTGTGGCACGACGGACTACTCTACAAACTAGATTTAATCAAGCAATACTGACCTCATTTCTACAGGACAGAACATTTGAAGTACGCATAAACTCAACTTTCAGTACTCGACGTAGAATCAAGGCCGGCGTTCCCCAGGGGTCCGTTCTTAGCCCCATTCTATTTACCATTTACAGAAACTACTTCCCTACTATCCCTACTCTAACTACTTCTATATTTGCTACTACGCAGATGACACCCTACTACTCTCTGGACATCACGACCTCTCCATTGTAGTAAGCAATTTGCAACATTCTCTAGATAAAATAGCAGACTGATTTTACAAATGGAAACTGGACATTAACATACAAAAAACTGTTTAACATTCGAAGAAAAAAATAATGCAGTAATTGCTGACACAACATTATATGTTGTGAAACTTTAACTGAAAAATTAGATATTATTAAAATAGCATAAAAACAACATAAGTGAGCATACATTTCAGTAAGGAACTTATAAATTACATAACTTAAATGTTGTATAAATAAACCACTATTTTTATAAATCAATATGTTTGTCAACCAAATTTGTAGCATCTTTTCTAAGAATCCTAAAGAAGGATTTTCTCCCTTCGAAATTACAGATAAAGTGCATTCATTATTCATATATTTATAATCATCACCAAAGTGGAATCATAATTTTGGTAAACCGCTGCTATATCGAGAGATTTCTGTTTACCGCACTACAAAGATACAAGAGACTCATTCAAATCCTTCACAGTCTGATGAGTCCTCTAATGATAAATTTAAGAGACGCGAATCGATCATTTCTTTGCAGTTTCAAACTATGGTCATTTAATTCGTCGTAGGTCAGAGATGCACATTCCAAAAACTTTCGCAGCATCTGCCGTTCGGCAACACCGTTCAGAACATCTGTCTCCTACATTTTTCTGTCCATGCTGCCGTGGTAGATAAGACATCACATTATGCGTTGAGCTATAATAAAATTTCAGTCTAGCTATTCAGAAGTTTGCTCTTCCCAATAATGTTAATTATCGTATAGATTATCTAGGTTTTCCATGTCTAGCTATGAATCTCCCCACTTCTGTGAAGGGAGTAATTCTGTAGTTAGCCAGGGTGAACTAGCTACTAATGAACAATTTCGCCTGCCTCTGGTAGAAGTTTTTACCCTTTATTCTTGTTATCTGATGAGCACTCATGCTATGATGGCTGCAATCATGAGATACTTGCGATGCCACAGAAGTATTCAGGTCCAAGGGTTCGTATGAAGCCCATCCGGGCAAGGCGATATGTCGCCTCGCTGCTCTTATCCCCTCAATGCCCGGGTACCCAGACTAAAAAAACCATTTTTGGCTTTTAATTTCCATGAGTATGCCCAATCAGTCCACAGTCTCAAGTGAATTGGTACGAGCCAGGAGCTCGTGGAACAACCTGGCTATTGAGAAGATGACAATTTCAGAGATGTGTATTGCATGTCTTTTTATTTCAGAAGCCCAGATAATTAATGCGACTAGCCTCTGCCTGAAAGAGTATAGCTATCTAGCCTAGGGTTACCGAGATATCACAGCTCGGATTAGCCCCGTTCTTTCCGGCTCCCATCCAATCCATGTCCTTCTGTCCGGTTAAGTACCTAACGGGCTTGTCGAAGTTGTCTTTCGGACCTATTATCTCGGAGGGCAGGCCCAAAATTGTATCCTTCTTCCTCCTTCTCGCATAGTTTTTGATGTGATCCACTAAGCCTAAAACAAATAGGAGCTCGTCCCTTTAGTAATCTAACTGCTACTCCTTGGATGTAAATATGGAGCAGAGGAAGATTTAAAAGAACCTCCAAAGCAGCAGCGGGGATGCTATCATCCACAACTTGTCGTGTTCAGGTAAGCAAGCATTTGAACATTTGTGCCCTAACTTTTCCCAACTGCAAGGATTTTGTCCACCAAACCGCTGTCTCGTGGGTCGCCATTGGTCTACACGCAGATATAAATCCACAGTAGCATCCTAGAACCGTTTACACCTTTCAAGAGTACTTTTCCCGGCCTGGTGTGTAAAATTATTTAAATCGATTTCAATATTAAATACTATCTTTTTTTTACTTTTTTAACTAGTTTATGATGGAGGTTAACTGCAATATCTTAAATTTATTACATTTTTTAATTTTTCCTTTGCACTTTGAGTAACCTAATATCCTCTATTACAGCCACAGTATAATGGAGGAAAGCTTCTTTCTCCATTAAGCAGTGGTTATTTGAGAAAGATACTGATTTATTCCTTTAATAGGACAGCAAAAATTTATATAGATTAATAAAGAAGTTTCTATTTGATATCCTTTGAATGTACTTGTGTAATGCATAAGTAAAAGATAAATGATATTGAATTTATTTTTAATTAATTCTAAATAAAATAGGTTTATTATATCTGTATTGAATAAAAAATAAAATTACGAATAAAATTGAATTAAATAAAATACTAAATAGAGCTCGAGGAGGAGAAGGAAACATTTCAAATGCTAATAATGTTGGAAATACTTTAACCATTATTGAAAGAAATATTCCTTTCAGCTTCAAAAGGAAACAAGATTTGAGCTTTAATGAAGCAAAAATATATTAAAAAGGAGGTTATGAAATTTTTACTCAATTAACTTTTCATAATCTATATGTTTCCACTGTATATATATTTTTTTTAATTTGTCTTGAAACCGGGACTTTTTAATATTAACTAACAGTTAAAATTATATCAGAGATATTTTCCGTGTTAGCCTGTTTTTTTTCGTGGACGTCGACCGGTTTCGGGCGTTCGCCCATCATCAGGATATTTCGACAAAAACGGTGTGATAACATAGACTTGCAGTCTATCAACTAAATTTGTTCTGTGTAGCTCTCAGGCAATTATGGAAAATATCTCTGATGCTTTCCAGCTCTGCTATACGAACCATAACAGTTACAATTACAGCCAAATCCTCTAGTTTCTGCAAATATTAATGATTTTTTTTTTTCACCTTATATGCAAAAAAAAAAGTTTCTGCATATTTAGTAAACATAATTGTTAAATTAAATAAAATTGTTGCAATGTTTTTTTTGTTTTGTTTTTTTAATTAAAAGAAATAATTTTTATTGGCCGACAGCTTATTTCTGCCTCACACTATTATATACAATACATATTATAATATCAGAGACATTATCCGTGTAGCCTGCTTCATTTTGTGGTCATCGACCGGTTTCGGGCGTTCGCCCATCTTCAGGATGCGTTTTTCAGACAGTGTGACAACACAGACTTGCATAGAGCAAACTCAGTTTACACACTCAGTGTTTGCTCGGTGCAAGTCTGTGTTGTCACACTGTCTGAAAACGCATCCTGAAGATGGGCGAACGCCCGAAACTGGTTGATGACCACAAAATGAAGCAGGCTACCACGGAAAATGTCTCTGATACTTTCCAGCTCTGCGGAACCAACCACCACGACAACATATAATACTTTTACATACTTTTATAATTAGCTGTTTGTGGTAAGTATGTCTTGTGGCAGTTCTAGTTTCAGTCTTCGTTGTACTGTTGTCAGTCCAAGTCTGTGGTCTGTTCTAGCTTCTGTATTCGGTAAGCTGTCTAAAAAATTGTTTGTAGTCATGTCCATGAATACTTTCAAGAATTGTAATTTCAGCTCCCTATGGCGCTGTTCGTTCCGTATGAAAACCACGGTGCTCCCATGGCTATACGCAGGACTTTGTTTTGGAAGTTCTGTAGTTTGTTTAGAAGAGCAGTTTTGTTAGCGGACCTAAGTAGCGGTCAAAGTATAGAGGTGTTGACAAGTCTAGAACATTGCGGTCTCAGTGGTGTACGTCTGTTTATGAGTGGATAGAGCTGTCTGAAAGTTTGACAATCCTGTTATAGCTTTAGAGTTATGTAAGGACCTAAGGCCAAGGTACTTTAAAGGTTCGTCCATTTTCTTCCACTGTGTCAGTGCTGTTAATCTTTAAATTAGTAACAACTTGCGTCCGGCGAAAGGTAAACATTTTTGTCGCTTCTGCAATCGTATTAAATTGGTTCTTAATTTATATAAATATAAAAAAATGTGAAAAGATTTAAATACTGAGAATGTATTTTATTAATTCAAGCCAAATACTTCCTCTTTCTCTATAACCTATTCCGTTTGGTACAACATCAAATTCGCTGTATCTAGGATTTGTTTTGATCTTGTTTTCGCGCATTGCCGTTAGATTTCGGGCTAATTAAAGTTGAATAAGGTTACTTTCAAACACTAGTGTGTGAAAGTGGTTATACATATCTGAAAGTTAAACTTTCTTCTTTCCCTAAATTTAGTGTAATAATCTTTATATTATTCAACGATTGCTGAAAAATTTTAATTTTTCTTCAATCAATTAGTTCATTCTTCAAAAGTTTTGCATATTTGAAAATCTCGGGAACCATCTAGAGAACAGAAGAAGCAGTTCGAATGCAATTTATTTTTAAAAAAGAAACTGATGTAATGTTCTAATGATGAAAAAGATTTTATGAAAAAAATAAGAGAAACTAGACTTAAAACAAGTTCATAAGGATGAACTTGTTTACTCCGTCTAAATGTTGCTGTGAATTTAGTTTATTATGAAGGCTTTAATCTTTGATGTAACATTTTCTCCTTGAGGTTAATTATAGCATAATGCTAGATACTATTATTCATATAAACATACTATTGATAAAGGAGGTAATTAACTGTTTTCAAAGAGATGTTATTCAGTCTCAGTGAAAGCAGTGAATTGGGGTTAATTTTCTTTCCAAGAATCTATATAAGAAAATTTATTTCCTCCAAGATAATTAGATTTTAGTCCTATGTGGAAAGACGATACTCTATAAATAATATTGTTTGGAGGCTATCACAAATAAATAACTTATATACTGTCTTCCATTATTAGATGTTTATAGACTCTTGATTATTTAGATAAAATGTTTGGATGTTATAGTTGCCATCTAGGCAGATTGGAAATTAATGAAAAGATTAGTTTGGCAATAATTATTGAACAATGAAAAATTTTTCTTTGGCCTATGAACATATTTACCATATAAGAGTAAACTAAATAAACAAGAAACCTAGACTTTTCCAAAATATATTCTAGCGGAAGCAAACTAATTGGCTTAACTAATTGGGTAGTTGGAAGTTAAGCCCGCCTGAAAAAAATAGGCATTACTTTACTTTTTATTTTTTGCATTTTTTGAAGTTTGTGTGTATAACAAGATTTAGTTTAGTTTAGATTAGGTTTTTTGAAAGGGAAAAGAGAAGAGAATAAGAGGGAATCTGTTTCCGCTTGCACCATGCAGTCGGTGCTAGTAGGCCCCTATTTTCTGGAAAATAAAATAACTCAATTACTAGAGGAATTCGCAGTTACGATTTCGGAATTAGAGAAAAGAATCTTGGAGGCTGATGTATGAGGCCAAGTGAATGAATCACAGCAAAAAGTGATGAAACTCTTCCGTACACACACTATCAGAAATAATAAATTTCTAGATGGTCCACATAGATTAGCCAAGCCATATGTACGGCGACCTACAAGATCTAATGTTGTTCCCTAACGTATTATCTGTAAAGTCTACAATTTGTAGCTGAGTGTGACGAGGGATTTACTACAGTTTACCTGTCGTAAGTTAAATCCAAGAAGTTACATACATCAACCCTCTCTGCGGGTCCTACATGTATTGTGAGAGTATAAGAGTGTCAGTGTAAGTGTTGTTCATGTTGTCAGACGGGGAAATTCGCAGAGATGCCAAGCTCCTTGAAGAAGTGGCTAGTCCACTTTCCCCTACGGGTTATGAATTAATAACATATATACTCAAATACTATAAAAGGAGTCGGTTCGAATTTAGGCGGCATTGTAGGATGTGCTGTACGTTAATTAGGCTTGACTGACAATTCCTCATTATGAAAACCAGTACAATCTAGGAAGTTCTCGACTGATCCTATGTTTATTAAATCTATATATTGTTGCTTTTATAATTAAGTGTCATTGCTTCAGTTACATATATCATTTCAAGCAAGGATTGATAATTATTAAGGTTATAATATAATACAACGAGGCAGAGGATAAAGCACCAAAATTTCCCGTCTCAATCAATTCTGGGATGATCACTTTCGTAAGCCTGCTGAAAAGAAATAATGGTTATAAAATGGAAGAAAAAGGGGGACCGCACAAATCTCACATTAAAATAACTAGAGCTAAATCAATCACTGGAGGTCAGAATTCTTCCCTCTGCAAGAATGTACTATATTTACAAGGCCCAGAAATTGACATATATGTTTGACGCCATAGGTGGTGGAATGAGATTTGAAGGTCATCTTCAAGGAAGGTAATGCTAAATTTTCCCACACGTTCTAGAAGGATTCAGGGTCTTCGGATACTTAGTTAACGAATTCCTGGCATATAAAGCGCGTTAATTTGAAGCAGGTTTCTTCATTTGTTAAAAGATACAAAGTTATTTACCAAAATTTAGTTATCTACCCTAACTAATGCAGTTTTGTAAATAATAATAAAGATAAAACAAGCAAAATATCAGTTGGCTGAAGACAAACACAAATTTTTTCATTTTAATTCAACTCTCTATTTTGGATAACAGTTCCACCAAAGGTGTCCGAAATGTCGAATAAATTTTTAAAGATAAAAAGTTTTTCTCTTTGGCTCCAGCTAAAGCCTACAATAAACAATAAATATTGTTGTTTACCTTGCTATAGTATTAATAATAACAGTTTCGTAAATTGGAATATTATGTATATAAGAAAAAATATACAAGTTTTCAGGTGTATAGTAGATACATTATGTAATATCAAATAACAGTAAGAAATATTGAAATTTAAATTAAGAAGTAATGTGATACCAATTTTGTGACAAACAAATTTATATATGAAGCCAAAGGAATGAAAATCATAAGTAAGAGCCCATGGACTTTTCTAAAGAAAGAAAATATCAGGAGCGCGGAGGGGGGAAACTTTCTTTATCCGACGTCTGAATTCGATAGAGTAGACAATAAAGCTTTGATATTATGTGACGTTACTTCTAAAGGAACGTCTTCTGTGACTGAAGACAAAGAGAGAAAGGAAGTCTCGAATGTGAATAATAATAAAGACCAACTAAAAACCCCAAGCTGTCGTGATGGGAGATTTATAGAAATTTAAATAACAGACAAAAAAAAGGAAAGAAATTGATCGCTACTTTATGATTCCTACTTTTCCTGTTTTTACGACTATCTGGAGTTTTATCTATAGGGAAAGCGGTTGGAAATCGGAATTCATCCATCTAGATACAATGAAACATCTGTGGCGTTTATATATTTTAAATTTAAAACATTAAACTATCTTTAGTTACTATAAAAAAAGTGACAATATGAAGAACACAACTTGGTGTAGTGAGAACAGAATTAAGTTTCAGTTGTAACTCTTGTAATTTAATTTGCTTTCTAGTTTCTAAGGAAGTAATAAAATTGTTGAGTGTCTATAAAATAAGGTTACAATGGCCTACATGACAATAGCAGATTCAGCGGAAGTGTGAGAAACATAATGCAGTCTTACAATCTGAGAAGGTCAAAAGATGCTATACAGGAATGCAGTATCAAGATACATAAATTCTAATACTTACTCCACAGATGACTTTGATATTTATAATCTAAAATTAATTTAATGAAAAAAATATAATGAAAAATTTAATTAAAAATATTTAATGAAAAATGCAATTAAATTGAAAGACAGCTATTAGGTTGGTTAGCCTGTTCAACTAAATTGGAAAGTTAAGTGATTGTGAATTGTTGTAATGCTTAACTATACCTGCCACATTTGATATTAAGTGTAGATAGATATGAGACATAGTAAAATGCATTGGGAGTTATGAGTGGTAACTTAAGATTTGAATCGTGTAAAATAATGATGATGATAGTGATGTACATCAAATTGTGATTCAATGATGCAAGGATTGAAATAATGATAGAAAACAGCTTTCGTCTAAGTATCGACTAGCATCATGGATGGAACCGTTGATCGATTACCCTATTATATTTTTATAAAAAAAAAAAAATCTCTTGGGAAACACTCACACAACTTTCTCTTATTCCAGTTCTCAAAATTAGAATTGACAAATTTTTTAGTTAATGTATCAAATTCTCGAAATTCGAGAATTTCGTTAGTTAATGAAATTCGTCAAAAACTGAAAAAACTGTTCAGTAAAAGCGCACTTCCGGCTTACTTATTTTCTTGAAACTCGGAATTACGGCCATCTATTTACTTTTAATTAAGTTTGTTTGTGTCAATGACTTTGCCATGTGATGTAATGACATGGCAAAGTCATTGACATTGGCAATGTCAAACCCAAAAAAGAAAGAATAATTTACAACTAGTGGAAGAATAATTTACAACTAGTGGCTTAGCCAGCTGACTGAGTTCAAAACAAGGCCGCAGCCAAACAAACAAACCAAGGGTAAATAACCTCACATCAAAAGCAAGCGCTGATAAGGCTGGCCAATGACCTACATCGGGTCACCAAACTACGAAGGTCGCACAAGATCGCACACTAGGACAGACGTCTTGGTGTGAGTGGGGCCAACACCAATATATAAACTCGCCCCATTGGAAGAGGGGAGGATTATATCATATACGAATATACGAGCACATCTTCATATACGAGCAGCAGTTTACGCGTCTCAATACAGTTTTATTTAAACTTAATATCTTTTAGTTGTGCATCTTAGTTCATTTATTTATATAATTCTAATTTATTTGTTATTATCTTCTAGTTATATCTAAGTATTTTGTTGTTATTAGTTACCATTTATTACGTTAAAATCATTGTTCAAATACAGTTTATTTTTATAAAATAAGTATTAATAATTCAAGCACTAACTTCCAAATCTCTAAACCAACTTCCGCCCTCTTCAAGACATCTACTACATCAGGAATCACATTAAACGATTCCATTACATTTGGATGATAGAATTGTATAATCAACTATGATAGCACTTTAGAGAAAAACATAACCCCACCCCTCCCCTAAAAGTACCCTTAAATGAATTTTCCTAGAGAAATGTTTCAGAAAAAAGTTGTACATCT
Source organism: Triatoma infestans (assembly GCA_011037195.1). Classification (NCBI taxonomy): domain Eukaryota; kingdom Metazoa; phylum Arthropoda; class Insecta; order Hemiptera; family Reduviidae; genus Triatoma; species Triatoma infestans. The sequence goes on from JAAEAF010003914.1 coordinate 30,612, forward strand.
TTGTATATGTAGTTTACATATGTTGTTTCAAGAAAATCGTCGGAGCTAAATTTTTGAGAAAATCGCGAAAAAGTGAAAAAAAATCATTTAGTAAAGTAAACACACTTTCGGTCATCCGTTTTTTTTTCAAACTCGGAATTTCAACAGAAGATTTAATTCTTATTAACATTATTTAGTTGACAGAATTGTCTAATAAACTGAAATAGCAATTAAGAGGAAGCAGTAACTCTACCCCTCTCCCAAAATTACCCTTAAATGAATTTTTCCGGAGAAATGTTTCAAATAAAAGTTTTAGCTCTTTGTATGTGCAGTAGTTGATGTAACAAGTTTGAAGAAAATTGTTGGAGCGATTTTTGAAAAAATGGTAAAAAAATAACTGGTAAAGTAGCACTTAAGGTTGAGGAATTTTGACAGAAAACGTCCTGTCTGATCCCATAATACACACACACACACACACACACACACACCATTTTCTAAAAACCACTTTTTTTGGACTCGGGGGACCTCAAAACGCTTATTTCCGGTGAAAACTCGATATCGAAAATTTGACAAGATTACAATACTTCCTGTTACTAGAAGTAAGAGAAAGTAATTAATTACCTTTTGTTAATCCTACTAACTTGAAATTTATTTTTTAACGATTTTTCATTAAATAAATTTAAATGAAAATAGAATATATTATTGTAATACTTCAAGAGAAACTAGTAAATCTACAAAAACTTAAATTTCTCCTACATATATATTTCCCTAGGGTGCTGAATATAAACATCACCCGGTTTAATCCCGCCCAACCTTACAACTTATATAATTGTAAATAAACAATATAATTCAATTCCATCAGCTGTTCAAAATCATGAAATGGGAGAAAATGTATTTATTATTAATAATGACTGATAAAGTGAGATAATCACCGGTAAATTGAACTTGAATACATTATTCATGTATTTCATTAGGTATTTTAAATTATGCATTGATCATTTATTATTGTTTGTATTAGTTTATATCATAATATGTGTAAACAGTTTGTTATACTTTTAATTTTTGTATTTTTTAATTGATGTAAGGTCGTTATTTTTATACAATTAACCTTACCTCTAGGCACCATATATTTTTTGCTCGTTTTAATTACTAAGTACTTCATACTAACTTACTGAATGAAGCAGAATACTAAGTTATTGAAGTACAAGATAGTGCTCTCAAGGTGTCTTGTACTTACTGTCCTATTAACCCTACATGTTAATATAAACTTACTTCTCGTCACATTTGCATATGTAATAGCCATTTCTCTCAACTTTCTATCCCACTATTACATTATTGCTCATTGATCATACTTTGATGAAACTACTGAAATATTTAATAATTATGTATTTCTTTGACATTATTATCTTCAAGTAAGGGCAAATCTACAGGTAAGTTTCTTAATTAAAAAGTCTGGTGTGAAGCACTAACACTACTTTCTCTTACAGCTTAGTTTACAAAATTGTAATTAACAAATTTTATAGTTAGTATATACAATGAAATTTGTCGGTATTGATTTATGGAGAAAATTACGAAACTGAAAAAAACTGTTTTGTCAGTTTTCTTGAAACTGGGAAGTTTAGCAATTTTTTATTTCAATAGATTCTGTTTACATGGTAGAATTGTACGATCACCTAAGATAGTATTTTAGAGGAAAATATAACCCCACCCCTCCCCCAAAAGCCTATTAAATGACTTTGCCCAGAAAAATGTTTCAAATAAAAGTTGTATGAGTATAGTCTACGTACTTATTTTAAAGAAAATTGTTGAAGCCGTTTTAGAGAAAGTAGTAGAAAACTTAAAAAATACGTTTCAGTAAAAACGCACTTTCTGACATCCGCATTTTTTTACTTTCTCTTACTCCTAGTAAAGAGGAAGTATTGTATTCGTGTCAAATTTTTGATATCGAGTTTTCACCGGAAATATCCGTTTTGAGGTCCCTTGAGTGCAAAAAAGTGGTTATTAGTAAATGGTCTGTGGGTGTATGTGAACAGCATAGCTCAAAAACGAAAAACCGTAGAAAGTTAAAACTTGATATTATGTTTAGGTATCACCATGGGATCTGACGGTGCATTATCTATCAGTATTCCTCAACCGGAAGTACCACTTTACTAGTTTCTTTTTTTAGTTTTTGCGATTTTCTCAAAACTGGCTCCGACATTTTCTTTAAACTTGGTATATCAACTCCACATACAAAGAGCTACAACTTTTATTTGAAACATTTCTCCGGGAAAATTCATTTAAGGGCACTTCTCGGGGAGGGGTGGGGTTTGGTTTTCATCTTAACTCTATTTCAGTTTATTAGACAATTCTGTCATCTAAATAATGTTAATTAGAATTAAATATGTTGTTGAAATTCCGAGTTTGAAAAATCGGATAACCGGAAGTGCCTTTGTTTACACTTTACTAAATGATTTTTTCCCTTTTTCGCGATTTTCTCAAAAATGGCTACACGATTTTCTTGAAACATCGTGTACAAAATAAAAATGCAAAAATCTACATCTTTTATTTAAGTCATTTCTCTAGAAAAATTCATTTAAGGGCACTTTTAGGGGAAGGGTGGGGTTACAGCTTCCCCTAATGTGGTATCATAATTGATTATACAATTCTATCATCCAAACAAAATTAATTAGAAATAAATAGTAACCCGGAAGTACATTTTTACTGAACAGTTTTTTCAGTTTTCGACGATTTTCATTAAATTTGGTACACAAACTATAAAGTATGTCAATTATAATTTTGAAAACTGGAGTAAGAGAAAGTTGTGTGAGTGTTTCACACCAGATTTTTTTTTTAACTAGGAATTCAACAACATATTTAATTTTAATTAATATTATTTTGAAGATAGAAGTGTAAAAATAAACTGAAATAGCACTTTAGATGAAAACCTAACCCCACCACACCACAAAAGAAGCCCTTAAATGAATTTTTCCGGAGAAATGTCTAAAATGATAATTAAAAAAAGTATGTGTAGTTGAAATTTGTCCAATTTAAAGAAATTCATTAGATCCATTTTTGAGAAAATCGCAAAAATGTGAAAAAATTAGTCATTAAATTGGTATTTCCGGTTGTGGAAATTTGACAGATAACTTACTGTCGGATCCCATGGTGATATCTAATCAGAATGTCAAGTTTAAACTTTCTACGGTTTTTTCATTTTTGAGCTATGCTGTTCACACACACACACACACACACACACACACACACCATGTGTTTTATTTTTTAAATACTTTTATTGATATTTACAACTGTATGTACAATACAATAAGCAAAAGTGATTAAAGAAAATAAAGACATGCACACATGTGAGGGACATTATTCAATAATACGTAATGTCCCTTATTGTTTAATTAGGCTGTTTGATGATGAAAAAGTAAGTCTCGCGGCCATAGGCGTCTCAGACGGCTGAGAGGACTACCTGGAATGTGGGCACAGATCAATTGCCCTAGGGGGGTTAGGATGAAGGAGCAGAGATTCATGGAATTTTTTGTAACAGGAAGATATCATTTCTGTGATGAAAGGGGTAGGTCATTGTGTAAGGTCAGGTTGGATACGTAATATGGGGCTTGGGTAATTTTGCGGAGGATTTTGGATTGTATGGACTGGATTCTTTTTGAATTGGTTCGCTTGGTTAAGCCCCAGACTTCAACCCCGTAAATCCAAATTGGTCGTAAAATTCTATTGTATATAAGTACTTTGTTGTCTAATGAGAGTTTGGAACGTTTGTCTAGTAGTCTAAGAAGAAGTCTGTATCGAGTGTTTAGCTTTCTTGTCGTTTAAGTCTAGTATGTGGATTCCACGTGAGTCTTTTGTCCAAGTACATACCTAGGTATTTCACGGTGTGTGCAACAGGGAAGGGAGTTTTATTATAATATAGCGAAGGACAAGTTCCTCGGCGGAGTATAAACGTTACATTGGCGCTTTTACTCTCATTAATTTTAATTTTCCATTGTTTGCACCTTAATTCTATTTTCTTTAAGTTATTTTGGATGTTGTGGGTGACGGATTGTGGATTTGGATTGGAAGAAAGGAAAACTGTGTCATCTGCAAATGAGGCAGTGATTGCGTGTGAGGATTGTGGAATATCGGATGTGTAGAGGGTGTAAAGTAGAGGGCCTAGAATACTTCCTTGCGGTACTCCGGCCTTTGCGAGGAAACTGGAGGAGAACTTAGAGCCATGTCTGACCCGGAAGTACCGTTCAGTGAGGCAGAATTTTAGGATCAAGTAATATGTGGAGGGAAGTATTTCCATGAGCTTGAAGAGCAAGCCCGGGTGCCAAACCCGATCAAATGCCTGGGACACATCGAGAATGACGGCCGAGCAGTACTCCCCTCTGCTCAAGGCTGCAGAATATGGTATCTACAATGCGATGAACCTGCTGAATGGTGCTGTGGTGACCTCTAAAACCGAACTGGTGATTGGGTAGGTGTGGTTCTATTACAGGGAGAAGGCGTTTGAGGAAAAGTCGTTCGAATGTTTTGGAGAAAAATGGAAGAAGACTCTTACCCGATAGCCTATAGGAGGAAAGTAAGTGTTGATGTTTCATTGGTTTCTGAACCAAGATTATTATAGAAAATTTCCGCAGTAATGGGAAATAGGCTGTGCGAAGTATCGAGTTATGGAGATAAGTAAGGAATATTTGTGCTTTTTTCGGATTACAGGATGGATAAGATCATAACCCAGAGACTTTTTGAGAGGGAGTTACGTCACGTTTTAAAAATCACTTTTTTGATCTCAGGGACCTCAAAACGTGTATTTCCGGTAAAAACTAGATATCGCAAATTTGACACAATTACAATACTTCTTCTTAGCAGGAGTAAGAGAAAGAAATAAAACAAAATTAAATTCCTAAACTGGGCAAAAACTCGTATAGAATAATGTATCTCAATATGTGGACAATTCGCTTACTTAAATTTCTATCAAACGAAACTGTATAAATATTAATAATTTATTAATTTATTCTTTTCTAAGAATGTAAAACTTAGAAGAAAACCTGTAAGTTTAGCAATATATTTAAAAACAACTGATTATTCAGACGAAGCAAATTTACATATATTATAAATCCTTTAATTCAATTAACAACTTTTATGAAAAATCAAAATATCTGGCATAATACATTCTGGCAGCATAAGCCACATGTACATAGGGATGTAAACGTATAGCAACAGTCCTGTTTGCTCAAAGCCAACTACAAACTGCGTTAGCAACATGTATGTAGCAAGTAAACAGAAGTCGCCCGTGTTGGTAAACAGACAAGATTCATGTAGTTAATTTTAAGATGAATTTTCGATGGGTTTATCAATTAAACAATTAAATATATGGTAAATAAAGCCTTATAATAATATTTGACTTTAATTTGTATAATTAATAATCACAAATGAACATATATTGCATTGAAATATATGGTGGAAGAGTTTAAAGAGCTGTAAGTTATATTTAAAAATAACATTATTAACGATATAAATAAATATTTGATATAAACGGTCTAGATTGTTATTTCATATGAACAGAATGTATTTCTTTCAGTAAACACCATTATGAAGACAATTTTAATAAGGGCAGGTTTTATGGAAAGTGAAATAATGATATTAGAATTTAAATCCCCAGAGAGGGCAATATAATATATCCAAATAATAGTAAAATGATTCCCTTGGGGATTTTATATATATATAATCTTTTAGGTTCCTCGTCCATTTTCATGAAAAACACTTGAGTTTCCGGGTTGAGACCGCGTCAGTCTCGTTTAGAAATATTTTTTTCTTTAATTTTATTTAATATACATAATTTTAATATTTATAATTTTTTTTTTTTTTAATTTAAGACTGGGCTCATTGGCGCCCGGAGCCTTCTCAGTGCCTTGCCAGCCTCCGGCCAGTGGACAACACTGTCTACCACACGGAACAGTAGTGAGATGTACAAGAAAAATTCTTTCGATTGCTCCTAGAAAGATAAAAATCTAAGGGTAGCACAGGACTCGAATCCGAGACTTCCGCGTGAGACTCCAACGCGCTACCATTAAGCTAAATCCCTTTCCTATGTAGTGGAAGAACGAAATGGAAAATAATAGTTTTGTAAAATAATTTTGTGAAAATTAGCTAGTTCAAATAGTGTATTTTAGTGATGGGGATAGAGCCAGGTATACAATCTAGGTCAATGCAAACCAAGAGACAAAGGGCAAGAAACAGTTAGTTACATTTCACCTACAATTTAAATAATTGTAGCATTTATTTTTGCATTAGGTTGCATGTTGAAATGTCATTTCAATATTTCGGACGAATCAACCACCTTATTAATATGAAGGATAATTAAATATGTGATTTATATTACAAATGAATTTGTCAGTCAGTCTTTCGATTGCTCCTAGAAAGATAAAAATCTAAGGGTAGCACAGGACTCGAATCCGAGACTTCCGCGTGAGACTCCAACACGCTACCATTGAGCTAAATCCCTTTCCTACGTAGTGGAAGAAGGAAATGGAAAAATAATAGTTTTGGAAAATAGTTAAGTAAAATAATTTTGTGAAAATTAGGTAGTTCAAAAGTGTATTTTAGTGATGGGGATAGAGCCAGGTACTACAATCTACGTCAATGCAAACCAAGAGACAAAGGGAAAGAAACAGTTAGGGCAAAACAATAAAACTCCCTCCAGACATACCAGCATTATTTGAAAAGATTTGAACTATGAAGAGAAGACATTTCTTCAAGACAGTCTGTTTTAGACAACAAAGCCGAACACTTCAGGAATTAGTGCCAGTTTAAGTTAAATCAATCCTGTATACTTATAAGCAGATTATTATGATATTGTAAAGATTAAATTCTTTTAGAGAATAATATAATTATTTTAAAAACAGTAGCGCTCTCTTGATTATTACTAATACTACTCTCTTAAACATATATACTTACAAACCCCTTTACTAAACCGCTCGAACTACTACTACAAACACACAAGCTACTACAACACTTCACCAATTACATTTCACCTACAATTTAAATAATTTATATTATAATGTAGCATTTATTTTTGCAATAGGTTGTATGTTGAAATGTCATTTCAATATTTCGAACAAATCAACCACCTAATTAATATGAAGGATAATTAAATATGTGATTTATATTACAAGTGAATTTGTCAGTTAGAAATTACGAAATGGTGGAAGTAAAGAAAATTATATGTGAAAGTTTCACACCAATTTTCTTTTGATAAGAAAATATAAAATAAAGAAAACAAGGAAAGGAATGCCTAAAAAAATGTATTTTTAACCGGCTTTTAGGCCAGCTCCCGTTCAGATGTCGGATAAACATATTTCACAATAAATTACTAATATAAATACTTTCTATATAACACGCCAAAATCCAGAGTCAAAAAAGTACTTTTTTTTCATTATTAAATGAACTTCATGCTCGTATAGTAGCAGAACTTTTGATATGCTTTAAATACTTACGGTTTTAAAGTGGTTAATTGATTTCAAATAATTTTAATAGATTGTTTAAAATTATTGAGCATCTGTGCGTTGTTTTAGGTTTCATTAACAGTCCTTCCTTCTAGCTTCCCAAGAAATGGCATTTTAATATTGACATAAAAATGGTTTAGAACCATAGAGCTGGAAAAAGTAGAAATTTTTAAAATGATTGATATCTGTTTCATTTTGTGATCATCGGCCGGTTTCGGGAATTCCGCGATTTTCTGTATGTCTTTATGAACACTATGCAAAGGTACATACTCACAGTAAAATCAGTGTACATACTCTTCTAGGTGGAACAGAAGATTTTCTTTTCGGTCACCTGGCATAACCCATTATGACTTAATGCCATAACCTGTTTCCATTTTTTGAATCTTTAAAAATGGAAACATCACTCAGTGGATATATAAAGTTTAAAATTTACGATAAAGAGTAAATTTACACAGTATTTATTAGAAATTTTTTATAACATTTTATATAAATTGTTGTTCTTGAGAATATAAATTAATTACTGAATCCTAATTTATCACAATGGCAGTTTTCTACATATTATGAAATAATAAAAAAATAGAATAAACAATAATAAATTAATGTAAATAAACAAATAAATTATATAAACAATTTTCTACATTCATATGCCATATTTTCAAATCCTAAACATGTTTCAATTTTTTCTAAACAGGAAAAAGAAACAGCACAATATAACTAAGTAAAGGATAAAAATAAATGTCCACAACTTGATCACAGATCTACAATAAAAGGCGATATGAAAACAATACAAAAGGATTATTTCTAAATTGAAAAAGTTCAATTTCATTAAAATTATAAAATTAAAATTCATGGTGTGGATAATCTGTTAATAATGAAGCTGTAAAGTAATCAACATTTCATAATGAAATTTTTCGAAATAATTACAAAAAAAACAAACATTATTTTCCTAATTTATTCTTTACATTTTAATATAATCGAATGAGAGAATGATCAATATCTTTTGATCATGATTTTTAATTAGATTACAAGTTTTATGGTTCAGGTAAATCTTACCTGTTGAATTAATTAATATTAATGTTCAGGCTCAAATTAATTAAACTTTTATTTGGCCAATTCACTAAGATTAGATCAGAGAAAAACTTTTTTCTTTTCTGTCTATCTGCTTGCATATTATCCATGTCCGTTTTTTAGTAGAACATAGAAACACCAGTCCATGTGCTGGGTAGTTGCCCTAACAATATGCTCCTTGTTAAGCGCCGCCATCACAACGTTGAGTAAAGGATAATGGAGCTAATGTCAGAAAAGAGCTATCAATGTCTTGAGGAGGTTTAGCTATTGATGAAGAGGGCTCCACAAGCTATGCCGACATCATTGCCTTTCACATGAATAATAAAGTAGCCTGGATCTTAGATCCCACTATTCGATATAAAAGTAATGATATGGGCAAGGCTAATAAAGGACACCGGTAGAAACAAAATATTTATAAGAAATGTATTGGTTTCTATAATGAAAACTTTCTCGAGGAATTCCGGTGAAAGAGAATTTCATATATCTCGTCTATGGTTTGGGTAGAGGTTATTATTATTATTATTCGCAGAAGGGGAAGGCAAAGCCTACGCTATCCAAAGCCTCCCAGGGCCCATATAGCTACCCCTAAAGAATAACAACCACTGGGACTAGAATGAAAATCCAGGCCCAGGTTTTAACCATCTAAGTTTCACCACAGACCGAACAAATCGGACCAAAACCTTAAAAGGACACAGCTTAAATCCTCTACCGATATCCTATTCCGGCCGAAGGTCCTAAACCTAATCTCCTCACAACCCAAACAATTCGTCATCAGATGCATGGGTGTTTCCTCCTCAGTCTCACAAACTCTACAAAAGGGGTTTAGGCACGAGTCCCATTATATAGAGATGTCTCCTCAAACCACAATGCCCAGTGAGGAATCCAACCAGATGCCTGAGGGAGGTCCGTGAAAGACATCGGACCCCGCTACTCAAAGCTCCGCCCGGGCCCGCAATGAGCACTTTAGACTGCCGACAACCCACTGCACTCATCCATAAGGATGAGTGCTGTGAGGTCATCCACGTCTGAAAGCCCGAAAACATGTGCCAGAAGACCCACCAACAGCAGGCTCTGGACCAATGGAAGGGAGAGAGGCACCTAATTTGGTAAACCTATCCACCTCCTCATTCCCAAAGATTCCCATATGGCCTGGAACCCAGATCAGAAGCACATCCTTTAATGAAGAAAGATCTTCCAGTCTTTTAGAACATTCCAACACCAATCTGGAAGTGAAGACACATGAATTAAGCGCCTTCAACGCAGCTTGGCTGTCCGAGCAGATACAAATACCTTTTAAATTAGTGTTACGCATCTTCTCATCCAAAATACAACAAAGAATTGCATAAACCTCAGCCTGGAAAATGTGGCCCACTCACCAAGAGGCGCTACCAAATGATCTCCCGTCTCAAAATAGACGGCAGCCCCAGACCTACCATCCATCCTGGAACCGTCCGTGTAGCATCGGAAATAGTTCTCCGGAATCACACCAGACGGACCCAGGGTTAACCAATCTTCCCTAGAAGGCAACCTAACCCTGTAGGAATGACCAAAGACAAAAGTCTTCAAATTCCTATCAGAAGGGAAACCTGTAATGGGAATCCTTAAAAGCATCTCACGATAAATGGTAGAATGACCATATCGCTTACCCTGCCAAAAACCTGCCTGTTTAATTCTATAACAGGCTTTCATTGCCTGGTTTTTCACCTCCACAAAGAGAGTGGAATCCCTAACAAAGTCTCCATAGATGCGGTCGGTGTGGTCCGAAACGCACCAGTCACCGCCAGACAAGCCAAACGTTGGATTTCTTCCAACAGCTGCCCAGCGGATCGTGTTTCAATGCGACGCCACCACACCAAAGCCGCATATACCAATCTAGGTTTAATGACCATGCAATAAATCCAGAACATCATCTTGGGAGTGATCCCCCAGTTCTTACCTACAACTCTTCGACATTGCCAAAAGGAGATTATCGCCTTTTGGTGTTGTGTCTTAACATGTTCCGACCAGTTCAATTTACTATCGAGAACTACTCCAAGGAACTTCACTGATTTGTTAACCTGTATGGAAGTACCTAACAGCCTAGGAGGTGTAAAACCTACTATCTTCCTTCTATGAGTAAATAGAATGGCCTGGGTCTTAGTAGGATTAACAGAAAGACCCCTATCCTGTGACCAACAATATACCATGCTAAGGGCGGTTTGCATTAGGTCCGAAATAGTGGACAAACAGCGTCCTAACAATAAAATAACACCATCATCGGCATATGCTTGCACATAAAATCCCGATGAATTCATCCTAACCAAAAGGTCATCCATGACGACGCACCACAACTTTGGTGAGAGACAACCCCCTTGAGGGCACCCTCTCCCCGCTTGTACTATCATGGTGCGCCCGCCAAGGGAAGCCTGTATAACCCTACTCCTAAGATAGACACCTATCCAATTGATTAAGACGGGATGTATACCTTTTCGTACCAAGGCATCTTCGAGAGCATCAAACGATACTCTGTCAAATGCCCCCTCAACATCAAAGAAACACCCTAGGGCGCAATATTCTTTTATTTCCAAAGCAGATTCTATCCTTCCGACAAGACAATGTAATGCAGTCTCTGTCGACTTACCCACAGTACAAGCATGTTGGTTAGGATGGAGTGGATGATCCCTTAATGGGCCATCAGTAATATACCTATCCACCAACCTTTCCAGAGTTTTCAAGAGGAAAGACATAAGAATAATGGGTCTAAATGCCTTGGGGTCAGAGTAGTCGTTTCTTCCCGGCTTGGGAATAAAGACTACCCTTACTTCTCTCCATAATGTTGGTACATAACCAAACATCAAACATCCTTTAAACAATCTTAACAATACCCTCGTCAGCACGTCCCCACCCTTTTGCAACAGACAAGGATAAATCCCGTCCGGTCCAGGTGACTTGAAAGGTGAGAAACTTTGTACTGCCCAACTGATTCTATCATGTGTGACTACCTCGTCTAAGGTAGATACATCTTCAAGGTCCCATCTCCTTCCACCCACCAAAGACGAAGCAGCATTTAAACCAATATTATCCGGGAAGTGAGTATCAAGCAAAAGCTGCAGTGTCTCCCCTTCCCCCCCTGTAAAGGAACCATCAGGGTATCGTAGGGTACCTAACTGACTGTCCCTATCCTTACTAAGAATCCGTACCAATCTAGATGATTCCTGGAACGAATTTATATCCTCACAAAAGGATCTCCAGGAATTCCTCTTGGCTCTCCTCAGAGCATATTTATATGCTCTTTTAATACTGTTATAACTATCCCATGATTCCGAAGAATCAGCCAGGACAGCCTTCCTGTATGAGCCCCTTACCTGTCTCCTTAGTTTTTCCAACGAAGAGGACCACCAGGGGTTCTTACTACCCTTAACCACCTTGGGAGGACAAGACTCCTCGAATGAGAATCTAATGTGTTCATGAAGAATACCAGCCTCCCTTTCCAATTCCTCTATACCATCAGGGGCTTCTGATTGGATAGTCAGTTTATCTTCAATAATTCTAGAATATAAACCCCAATCCGCCCTCCTAGGATTCCTATAACTAGCCAGGGTAATTGGATCAATCCCCAGACTAAACCTAATCATCCTGTGATCGGAGATGGAAGCCTCAGGACTCACCCTCCAATCCTTAATCAGACCACTAAAATTCCTAGAAGCAAGGGAAATATCAATAACCTGTCTTCTAATCCTAGTAACAAAAGTGGGTTCAGTACCCCTATTCAGGACCTCTAATCGCGTGCCCACCAGGAAATCCATGAGAGCGCGACCCCTACCATTGGTGTCGCTGCTGCCCCAGACGACATGATGCGCATTCGCGTCACATCCTATTATAATAGGTATGTCATTGGTCTCCGAATACTGAACCAAACCCATGAACTCCTGAGGAGGAGGAGAGGGGCCATCATAGGGGAAGTAAGCCGAAGCCACAACTACGTCGCGACGACGCCCACCAACCCCCAGACCAACCCTCACCGCCACCAAGTCCCGAGAGCAGAACTGTCGAAGCAGAACAGCGTCGAGCAGGGTAGAGGTACGATTCCAACTCTTATCCGTAAATTTTTTGACAAGGTCGGAATAGATCCATCACATCTGACTACTCTGTGCAGAATCTATACTAGTGTATTCTCTAGGGATTTTATACTTTCATATCTATGGAGTGTAGTGTTTGGATAGAATTATTATACATAACAATTCATATGTTGCATATGAAGTGTGAATTTTTTGAACTTACGTTGACCAGCATGATAGTTTAAAAAGTATTAATTTTATGCCCCGCGATGACTGATCAGAAAGCAGTGTGTTCGCATTGCAATCTAGTTGTGTAGTCCCACATTTTTTTGTTCCTGTACAATAAAGTTTGTTGTTTGTTTCATGCACTGTTAACTATTTTATTATATTACACTAAATTTCATGTCCACAGCTTGCTCCTTCATTGCTGATTGCAGCTGCTCATTCCTGATTATTACGGTAAACACATTATTTCTGACATTATCTCATTGAGACTGATGTTCCACAAGGCAGTGTGCTGAGATCACTATTATCCAATAATTACACACACGACAAGACAGAATATCTAAATAACGTTACTACGAGTTACACAGCACTACTTGCTACCTAAACAGGCGTAACAATTAACAAATTAATACTAGTACACATTTGATTATCTTGCATAACTAGAACGTCACATGGAAAAGAAAATTCAATATTAACAAAACAAAAATACCGTTCACTTTACTCAAATAAGAGCAAATAAAACAGAAGACATATCTGTGAAGTATAATAACGAACCAGTGCCATTAAGTAACTCAGTAAAATATTTAGGAGTGCACTAGAAGAATGACCAACCTAAGCCATATATATATATATATAGAGACTAATATTTATGTGTTTCATGAATAAGAACTTGAACCCATTTGCAGCCTTAAGTCTCTTTTATTTCTTTAAATGTTATTAATTAACGTTTAGTTATTTCCTTTACGTTTCGGCATTTCACATGCCATTATCAAAAGGTTTTTTTAATTTATATAATAAAGCAGTACATTATATCTTATTAAGTATAATGAAATTTTGTATCACTATTTGTTGTATGCTTTAGTTGTTGAATAACAAGAAGTTGGAAGAAATTTAAAAACGAATATTTTTAAATACATAATAATGCCAAAAATAATAATAGAAAAAACATGTCAAATAAATTTAAAGCAACCAGCATATAAAATTCAAAAACCAGTACAAAATCACGTGGTGCACCATTTAAACAACGAGGCACAAATACATCCCCAACTATCCAAACGCAGTTCATATTCACTTCAAAATAAATTAAACTATAATAGAAAAAATAAAAAAAATAAAAACAGCATACTAATGAAGAAATTAAAACACTGATAACAAACTAGCATATATATATTCAACAACTAAAGCATATAACAAATAGTGATACAGATTTTCATTGCACTTAATAAGATATAATGTACTGTTTTATTATATAAATTAAAAAAAACCTTTTGATAATGGCATGTGAAATGCCGAAATGTAAAGGAAATAACTAAATGTTAATTAATAATATTTAAAGAAATAAAAGAGACTTAAGGCTGCAAATGGGTTCAAGTTGTTATTCATGAAACCCATAAATACTGTAAATAAAGTAAAATAAAACAGCCAATATATATATATATACATAAAAACACATAACCACTGTAAAGACTAAATGACCTGAAATTAATTTACACTTGAAACAATTATATAGATGACTAAAGACATGACCCACATTCAACAAAACAACAATCTTCAAATTTGCAATACTCTACTGAAACGCTTTAGGCATATGGATTTCAACTTAGGTGAGCGGCTAATCAGTCACATTTGAGGAAAATTCAGACTTTTCAATCTAATACATCTCCTCAAAAAATTTGTTCAGTGTCCCCTATTCTATCCTATCCCTTACCCTATCCTATCACCTATCCTATCCTATCTCGTTCAGCGCGATCAGTTTCATTTTACATGGTGATCAGTTCAGGACGGGCTTGGATGATGATTTCTTCTTACACTATAAAATACTGTATCTCAATCACACTACATTAAACTTTCGCTACCAACGCCGAAGTTTATTTTTTTATTTGGTCATGGTCATCTGAACGGTATAAACAATCTGGGGGCGTGACCATTTTTCTTGCAGCCACATATTGACCGATTTCGATGGGCGTTCGGCCCATCTTTTAGGTTGTCTTGAAAAACTGTATGACAGCAAAGACTAATAACCGCCGTTATTGATACGTCCAGGAAAAAAACACAGACTTGTAAAGGGCAAAATCAGTTTAAACATTAATTTTTGCAGCTCTACGAACTCGAATCATAAGAACTTTTTGTGAAATTTTCTATTTTCTAGATAAAGAATATTGGAATTGATTTTTTCCTGAATTTTAAAATATAGCGTTAACGTTTCTTTAATGAAGGCTTATTGGTCTGGTATATTTAAATATTCATGTAACCAGAGTGTTATAGTTTCTTTTTGCAAAATAGAATAACCATTAGGAAATAAGGTCAAATTACTTTCTAGGTTTAATAGGAGCGCAAAAAAATAACATGATTCGATTAACAACACCGACACCAAGTTTTCTATGCCCTATAAATCTCATTAGAAAGTGGTTTCAGAAAGAAATCTTCTCCAGTTTTATTATATCATTCCACTTTTGCCAAAAAATATAAAAAAAAAATGATATGTAAGACGCGATTTATACCAAAAGTTTCGATCTTCTTTTCGTCCAATCAATCACTCCAGGATACATTAAAACATGATACAATATTAACATAGACAATATTAAAATATGATGGAATGTTAAGAAAGAATAGTTGTGAAATATAAATTGCTCTAACCCATTTCCAATTTAAGTGAGAAAACTTTTATTAATTTCGGATATTTTATGGTATGTTTAATTATTGCGTTTTACGAAATTGAAACTTAATAGTGTAATGGAAGGACAAAATCTAAAAATAATAGTTTAAAGTTTCTGAATATTTTATAGTATCCAAAATTGTATTTTGTTAATATTTTATAATTATTTTAGTGCTGTGAATTTACCTTCAAAAAGTGTGTATTTTAGAACCAGGTATATTAAATCTGGTCATTGCTATTAAGAAAACAAAGGCACTAAATCCCGTTAGGGTAACTCTTTTGTATAAGAGAATTCCCCGCGAGAGAGAGAGAGAGCAATTCCAAAGAAGAGAGTCTAACATTAGCTTCAAAGAGTAAAGAGAAGATAGTCTGCACTTAGCCTTCAAACAACTAAGTCGCATACTACTTCCAAAGCCAGAACACTACTTCAGGAATTGCTCAGTGCCAATGATAGATATTTGCCTTTATTCTAGATAAACGTTATTTCATAAGATACAGTGTGATATTGTTATATACTTAAACTTGCTTAAAGAATAATATATGTATTTATAAAGGCAGTGTGATCTCTTAATTATTACTAATACTACTCTCTTAACCGTATATACATACAAGCCCTTTTCGCTAAAACGCTCACGCCACAAGCACTACCTACACACATCATCTCACCAACACATTACAATAGCAAAGTTTTTCATGAGAACTTTCTCATTTTCAGAATAAATTTTTCAAATAAAAATGAATATATTAATGTAAACAATATTTTTATGTTTTAGCCGTTGTTAATTAAACAAGCTAAAAAATTAGTTGGCTGGGGCCAAAGAAGAAACTTTTTATTTTTTAAAAAGTTTGTTCGACGTTTCGGACAAAGGTATCCTTCCTCAGGAACTGTTAAGAAAGAATAGAGAGTTAAATGTTCTTATGTACTACTGTTATTCCAACCTCCTCCAGCATTTAACTCTCCATTCTTCCTTAAACTTCCTGAGGAAGGACACCAAAGGTGTCCGAAACGTCGCATAAACTTTTTAAAGAATAAAAAAGATTCTTCTTTAGCTACAGCCAACTAATTTTTTTAGCTTGTTTAAAAGTGAATATTCTTTTTATATAGAAATCATCCATTACAATTGTTGAGAACTTTATTATTTCTATTTTTTGAAATATTATCATTATTTCCATCTATTTAAATTTACCGGAGGTTTTTTTTTTTTAAGTTATTCTTTATAGAGAGATAAACGTCAAGAACTTAATTATAAGGGAATTATGATTAGGGTGTTCACAGAAGAAATGTCCGAGAATTGGGTGATACAAGAATACATCTAATACAAGTGAAACTCAACATTGAAAATCTAACATGACTGAAACGTAGTTCCCGTTAAAAGGCCATGGACAAAGTATAGATAATAACAGTTAACTAGCTTAAGTATGCTGGTCTATATAATAGCGGAAACAGCTGATAAAGAGATAAGAAGGGGGTTCTCTTTGTTTAAGGTTGTTATAATGAAAATGTTTAATTATTGTTGTTGACGTTAATTAGAGATAATTCTTTTTTGAAATATGAGGATAATGTTTGTAAGAAGATGGGACTTAAACAGTAAATTAAGTATATTATAAAATTAAAAAAAAAAAAAAAAATGTTACTAGGAAACTTTAAACTAATTTTACTGCATTTCTTAAGTTATAATTGATACATTTTATTTAAACGTAAGCTTTGTTTTTTTAATTATTTTTTTCGTGAATGTATTGCCTAAAATACAAATGGTAGAGTAAATAAAATAAACTGAATTATTGAGCTAAAATAGAAGATTTGCATAGGAAAACCTTGTAATCAGAAATTCTCATGGAAAAGTTATAATCAATTTTCTTTAAAAATGTTCAAATAAAAAAATACCTGTTTGTGAACAAATGAAAATTATCAATAATTAATCTGTGGAATTCCAATTCATTTAAGAAGCTTTTAAACACATCAATTAATAATGACATTATTTAGTGATATTGAAGAATTAAGATAAAATTGTGGCCAGAATTGATAAAAAAAAATCTGCAATCCTGAAATTGAGCGGGGGGGGGAGGATATTGCTTTACGAAAAAAATATTCAATTAATTTATAGCCAATCAAAATGTACACACGCTGACGTTATTTAGAAAGTCCATAATTTGAATTATAGTGTTAGGTATATGACATCAGTTTACTATCTGCAATCAACTTTCAATCAATAAACGAAACCAAAATGTACGAATAATTAAAATTAGCTATGGAAATATGAAATTATATTAATGAATCATTTGTAACATTAGGCACCACGATAGCTGAGTGGTTAAAGGTTTGAAAGTTCAAAGCTGAGGTGTATTCTAGTACTGGGGGGTTCGATTCCCCCCCCCCGGGTCTTGGTTTTGATTTAATATAAGGACAGAGAAAAGAATGTTTGCTATCTCTCTCTATCCATAACATGCCATCGGCAGCTGGAGGTAAACCCGCCTGAAAAATAAACATTAATTTAATTTAATTTTTTTTTTTTTTACTTGTATAAATACACGAACTAACATTAAAAAAGTTCGTTGAGTAGACGATCAAATTTAGCATCATCAAATGATAACTAAAATTAACCTTAGAAGTGATAATAAATGCTGGCATATTAGACAGTTTTTGTATTTGAAAATTTTACAAAGACTGTAACACTAGCCAACCAGCAACAAATAAATGAAGTAGATAGATAGATAAAAGCTTCATTACTACTTTACAAGTACTTACAATAATAATAAATAGAAGTTCCAATGTACATTAACATTATAACCTTCCTACATTGTTTGTATAGTGATTTTTGTGATAAGGCGAGGTACAATATGCAGGGAAAAAGAGGGAAAAACCTGCACCTTTAGGAAAATATTAAGAGAGGATGTGTTTCAATGTTTTATGCCCATAATATATGGAGATCGTAGGGCAGAGTGGATTGGGATGACAGTCTAGAGTGGAGAGGAGTTTCAGGAGACGATTTTGGATGAAGGAACAAACCGAGATTACAGAAGATTTTACGTGAAGTAGGTCGATTTTTGTGTGTCGTGGTGAGTCAGTCGCAAGTCTTAGGAATTTGTTCTGGGTTATCTGAAGTTTTTTGATGTTACTGTTACTAGTGAGGTTCCAGGCGGAGAAAGCGTAAAGTAAGCTCGGTCTGATGACGACTTTGTACAGTAAGAGTTTGTTTTGTGTGGTCATTTTTGAGTCGCGTGACAGTAACGGGAAGAATAGTCTTATAGTCATTTTTCCAGAATTCACTTTGACTTTTACGTGGATCGTGAAGTTCAATTTGTTGTCCAGAGTTATTCCGAAGTACTTGACGTTGTACCTCCAAGTGATCAAAGTATTGTAAATAAATGAGTTGCTTTACAATGATAGTATAGGAGAAATGAAATTCCACACTATTTCACTGCACACACTTTTATATGAGATCACGTTGTTACTGCAGCTACCGGATAAGTTCACTTAACAATCGCGCAACTAATTCAAAAGTAAGCAATAATTCATCCTATCGCTCATGATCAAATTATTAATTATTACTTTCTTTTTTTTTGGAAATTAACCATAAGTCTCTATTTTCTCATTTTTTTTTCCAGTTAATGAATTCATTAAACTTTAAAACTCTCAATATAATAAAAATTGCTGTTAAAACAAGAGAGAATTTTATGACACAGAATGAAATTGATGAACTCCAGGCCTTGAGGCTGGAGGAAAATTCGAAATCAGTCAGAATTAATGAAAAGAAGCATGCAGTGACTGATGAAAAAAACTCCAGATCTCATTCCATATTTTGAAATTCCAACAGATTCATTCATTTTTTTATAACTTTAAACAAAATAAACTCGATTGCAATAAAACTTGATGATATTTAATTTTAAGAGTTAGGTTAGTTAGTTTTAAGAGTCTAGGTTTCCTTTAAATTTTATTTGATTTTTCTTAATGTTTAATAAATTGTTCTCTTCTTAAATTATTTTATTCATATTTCAGGCTTTCTATCGATAACTTCCGCCTGAGGCTACGTTACTTATCTTTTGTTTATTGCATCCTTTGTCTACTTGGCCAATGTTTGTTCACTCATTTCCATAATATAATTACATTCTATAACCTGTACTGCCTTTTACGCTTGGGGGGGGGGGGTATCAATGGTAGGAGAACTAATTCCGATATAAAAACGTGGCGGCCTGGGCTGTTAGCTTTAGTGGAAGCAACTAGGCTAGAGGACGGAACCGCTGATGAAAAATGAACTGGTTCGCCAGACAGAGCTTCAGAGTGGTGCTAACGATCCCATATTTTAAAAATACGATTTTGAAAACCGACAATGAATGGAAACAATGGTAAACGAAAACGTGTCATTTTCCTTGATTTCATTAACAGAAAATACTGCATTCATAACAAGTTTTTAACTCTTATTTAGTAAACCACAGTTAATTGAAACTTTATCCACAAGAGAATCCGACTATTTTGACTTCCTTACCTCTGAATTTGAGTTAGCTAAGATATCCGTCAGATTGTTCTGAAGATTTCCCTAATTTAAGAAAGTAATTAATTGATTATTTAAAATTTCAGTAAGTGGTTAGAGGGTAAACTGCAAAGCAGAGGTGTATTGCAGTACTGGGTCCCACTCCCGATCTTGGCCTTAGATATTATTTCATGTATTAAAATGAGTGGTTCACAGGAAAGCATGTTCACTATCTGCCGTGTTTTAGAGAAAGATATGTTTAAGAAATAGAGAATGAGAACCACTGTTTTAAATAAATATATTATCTATAAATGAATTATAATATTATAATACTTTAATATACTTTATAATATTACGTAATAATAAAGTTATAAATAGATACACCTTAAAATTTTGCACTTAATTATTCTTTAGCTAGATTGATTTTAAACTCAAATGTTCTCGTAACTTATTGCTGGCGCTGAAGTTAAGAGAGTGATTGTCTGAGACGAATGATTCTAGTTCAATACTGAAATACAACTGATCAAACAGTGCTGGTAGGTCTGGAGAGAGTTTTTAGATGTGTCTCACTAAGGGTCTTGTACCTGGGTCCTTTGCCTAAAATAATCGTTGACCTCAGTTTTATAGTCCCTAACGGATTCTGAGTTCATTTCACTTAACTAAAATACTATATTTATTTTAAGTTGAAAGCACTAACGTATTTTCCAAAATTATTTCTATTTTTCCATTTGCTACTTCTCTAGAACTTTTTTTTTTACTTGTTTTTGCATAACTAGTTTTTCTTTTGTTCAGTAAATATGATTACAAAAAAAGAAAAAAAACCTTAAAGGGTTAGCAGATCCAAAAATTATATTTTCATCTTCAGGTTACAAACAATATGAAATAAAATTGATAAATATGAAATATGAAAATATGACTAACAAAATAGATAAATAAAAAGAAATTAAAAACGAAATTTACTTAATTGTTTACTATTAGAAAACTAAACAACATATATGTAAGTTAAAATACTTAATTTTTTCTAAGTTTAGTCTGTTTATTTTGAAAGTTTAAGTGTGAATATAATTTTTCGAAACGTCGAATTTTTGTACCAGCTAACCTTAAAATCGCTTTCTTTTTTTGTAATTTTTGTTTTTGTTTATTAATTAAGTTTTAGTGGTGATGGCACCGAGCATAATTGATCTCCATCTTACCAAAATCTAAATATAACTTTTCAATTTCAATTAAATGTTTGTTTATTTAAATTAATTCCAATTCCACTTTTAAAATAAAAATAATAATAATAAGAGATACGTGAAAAAGTAAAATGAAATACATAAATAAATAAACCATACGACCTTGCTGCCTCAAATATTCCGTTCATGAATATCAGCAATTTACCTTTTATTAAAAACTTCATAAAATATATAGAATTTCGGTCTTTCCTGATTATTCAATGTATACCATCGTTCAATCTTTGTTGCCAACCAGTGATCTTTGCAGCAATCCATTTCTTTTCTCCTCTCTCTTTCATAAATTGTAACCATTCAATGAACCTCTTTATCCTTGGACAGCTACACGCCCACACATGTTGCACTTTTATTCTTGGCTAGTCAATAATTTAAGCCACTTGTTTCTACTAACACAGTCTAAAGGGAGTTTTCTTAGTAGGAACGGCAAAGCCTCGGTTGACACAACATTGTGACATGCGTAGCATGAACCCATGAATAGGCAGACAACCTTTTCACATTTTATTTTTTCATTAATTTTTTCTAATTTATTCGCCTGGTGGATGTACACTTCAGCTGTAAAGGTTATCAACGCTATCACAGGACCCTCTTGTCAAATCTAATTTGCTTACCTGTAATCTTTTTTACTTTATTTTTAAAGTACTAGGGTTAATCACAGGTTTTTATCAAACATCAACCTAAAGTATTTGACTGAAGGACCCATTCATTATTTTTCTGAAGTATCTCCATTGCTTTGCTCTCTAAATCTCTTCTGTCCACACCATCAGTCAATACAACCAAGTCATCATTAAACACAACTAATTCCATATTCTAAATTTCGATTGCTATTAACTCTTTAAATACAATGTTCTATAAATGAGTCAAAAACTGAACCTGTAAAAACCCCTGAATAACTGATATTCAATTCCCCAAAATCTAGTCTGAACATTACCTTTCTATCCGAAAGGTAGCAATTCATCAGTCTGTAGAGATTGTCAGCAAAACACATTAACCGCAACCTATGTAATATTGTCGGCCACCATAAAGCCACTCTTGAAATCCAAAATGGTCCCAACTCATATATTTCTAGGTGGATTGATTGGTCTAGTTAAACATCCTAGCTACGCATCAACCATGCTGCTTCCTATTTTAAAACCAAACTTACTCTCCGATTCCAAGCCTGCGTTCCAATAAAATTCTTTAATTTCATCTCAACTATCCTTTCCAGGATGTTCTCCAATGTAGGCACCAGAGATACAGGCCTATACAGTACTTCTGGGCCTAGACCTTAAGCCCAGAAACGCTCCACTTCAACTAGAGCTTTATTAATCTTCATATCGTCTATTACCTCCAAGGTCATAATCATTCCTTCATGGACTGTACCCTGCATTTTACATCCGTACCCAATCATACCTCCAACTGACATGTTATTTATTTTTCTGATTATCAATTAGTTAGGAATCCAATATATATTTTTAACCGAACGTTTCCAAAAGATTAACTCAAAATCAAGTTAGTCTCTCATATTGTAGCAGTAAATACTTCGTCATTATTAATCCCTTTAAAAACTTTATTTTTATCCCCGCGTATCTTTATTACCAACATTTTCTAGTAAGTTTCTCCAAGATATTTGCTTCTAATCTTTTATTAGAAAATTCTATTTGTTCTTTAAAATTGTGTAATCTTTTTAGTTTTGTTTAACTTGAATTATATTATCCAAACATCTATGCCTACTTACTCCTTTGGCATTCTTTTCTAACTTTAAATATTTCACTTTTATTTTGGCGTCCACCAAGTTCAGGTCATTATTTTTAGTTTCACTTTCTTATCATTGATTTATTGCAATATATACAAGTCCGTAGATATCAGTCACTAAACTGTTGAGAGATATCGTGCAATAATACTCTAATCTCCATGGACAAAACCACTTATTCTCTAATATTGCAAGCCACTTCTTTAAAATGTTATAGCAATGTGTTAAGACATTCAACATACAATCAGACTTCGCATAATTAAGAGTTAAAATTAAAAGAAATTTGAATGCCATTGAAACTTTGTAAGAATTACTTTGTATTTATTTCTGATCATTTTAATATAGATAGGAAAGAACGATAGTTCTATTGTTGTACTTAACTAGTTTCAGTGTTATATAGCTGCTTTTACTTTAAGCTGGTTTACTATTTTTAAGTTTTTAACAAGGTGTAGATATGACTGGGCGATAAATTAATATAAATTCCCTAATGTTATATAATTTACAAATCTTCAAGTTAAAACAAATTTTATTGAAATAATAAAGCTTATAAAATGCCAATATATAGCTATTAGTCATAGTGAAATATTGGAGAAGGTTCTAAATTTGATATTGACCATATTTGAGGTATTACCACATCAACGGATAATTAATTGATAATTCAACAAAGCAACCTATCAAACTAGTATAAATGATTTATAATCAACCTAGTGAGATGAAAATGGCATTAGAGATATGGAAAATGGATAAATAGATTGTTGTTATAGTTAGTTGGTGGTTTAACAAGGAATGATTCAGAAATAATTGTTAATTGATAAAATAATAATCATAAACAATTTGTAATATCTGTTAAAGAAAAATATTATTGGAAATTGTATTCAATTTTCAAATTTTGCAAATTACTACATCAATTGTAGCTTGAGATTCACTGGAAAATTCATGTACTGAAAATCTAGCAAAATGGATGCGGAATATCAACTTTGAACTTGCTGGCAATATTTTAAGTGAAATAATTTTGAAAAATAAAACAGTGAATTTTAGCTACTTGAAATAGTGTATTTTAGTAAAGGGGAAATATTCAGGTACTATAATTTAAGGTCAGTGCTATTGAAGAGACAAAGAGACAAGAAACACTTACGACAAGATAATATACTCCCTCCAGACATACCACCATTATCTGAAAGGATCTGGGCAATCTAAGTTCTGTTCAGTTTAAAACTGAACAGTCTGAATTACACATTGAACCAGAACATTTCTATCAGGAATCGCTCTCTTAAATTCAGTGCCAGTTTAAGTGTTAACATTTGAGTTTCAAACAATCTAGTTACAAGTTATTTGTTCCCTTGCATTTATAAGTTAATTCAAGATCACAATTAATAATTACCTTGTAAATTTACTAATTTAATATATAGTTGAATTATTTAATTAAAAGTGGTTCTTATTCTCTTTAGTATACTTATTCTCTATAATTTCATCCCTATCTCAAACATACACACTTACAAGCCCCTTTACAAAACCGCTCGTGCTACACACTACTACACACAAAACACCAAATACATTTCTAAAGAAATATAATAATAATCATAACGACTGAAACGTTATATTTAAATTTTAAACATTTCTATTTTATCAATTTACAGAATTTTCTTGAATTATTATAGGCAGTTTAATATTCATTTCCACATATTCAAATAAATAAAAAAAGCAATGTAGCGCTAATGGCCATAAGAAGTCGATGCCTCCACCTCCAAATACAGCACTTAGAAAATCACAAAAGAAATGATGTTGTAAATTAATTTAATAATAATATATAAAGGAAACATTTTTATGGGACATAGAAGATAATTCAGTTACAAAGAGTGGTCTAAGGTCAGTGCGGGAAGTTAGTGAGAAATGGACTAATCAAACAAGATTTGTAGATGCGTGTGGTTAGGTTTATTTACATAGAATTGAAAAGCAGGCTGGTTTACAAAGTGATTTATGTAAAGTAAGTTGCAACAGACCACATAAACTTATTCTGCTAAAGATGTATTTAGCATTTTAGAATGAAATGTGTCGACCAACACATTTAAACTAGAAGTTTTATTCCCACTGGATTTACTAAAAAATTTAATTAAGGAAATTATGTATTGAACAATTCAATTTCAGATTGAAAATGAAGAATGTACAAATGACAAAAATTGTGTATTTCTTTACAACATTTAAGAAATATCAAATTTAGGCAGCGTTCTATTCTAGCACTGAAGTCACATTCTCTTTCAAAGCAGAAGTAAAAGTAAAAAAACAAAATCAATAATCTTACACTTAGATTTTCTTATTAGATATGGTAGTGACATCTAAGCAGAAAACCAATTTGAGTATATCGTACTTTTTTCGTTTTTTCAAGCCACACACACCCACGCATATTATATCAGGTGGAAACTCAGCTTTGAAAACTTCATATAATAGAAATACTTCCTTTTACAGTATGAACAATTAAAAAGACTTTAAGGCAATTTTAATTGTTCAGTCATCCCCAGGGCAATGAGTATTAATGATTATTTCTGGGATGAAATGAGTATTAATAATACTTCACCACTATTAATCCCTTTAACCACTTTATTTTTATCCCCGCGGATTTTTATTACCAACACTTTCTAGTAAGTTTCTTAAAGATATTTGCACTTTATTTACTTTACTTGTACAAAGAGGCAGAGTCAAAAAAGTTTATCTCTAAAACCAAAATACCCAAAAATAATACATAATTCAATCAGATAATTGAACGTTAAGGCGCCTGAAGGAATAAGTATTACCTAACTTTATTTATTTAAGCCTAAATTGCCAATGACGGATTTAGCTGACACCAATAAAACGGCTGTGTAAAATAACTTGTTCCTACTTAAATGCTATCTTCATTCAGCCACCAGTCAGCAACCCCGAGAAAAAGATGTCGAACCGGTCATTCCCGCAACAGACTTATTTTTTTTGAGACAATAGAGTAATTTTGACTCCGGATTGGTAATATACGTATTAATTATTGATTTGAACTACAGCACAATTAGCGCTCCTCATAAAATTATATCAATCTGCTTTTTAGGCAAAAATAAAGCCAAATAAGATGTAAAATACAGAAAAACAAGAAATTTTCAAATCTACTATGTAAGCAACACCAGAAACAACTATTTGTTTTTCTTTTAACATCCGAGCTTGATGTTTGAGTCGAAGAAACCACTTGGCCCGGATCGCTGCTCGCTGTATACACTGCTAGAGGGACAAAATCGAGATCCATTTTTGGATCTAGTGGTGGCGGAAGTTAAAAAATAGATTCAATAGAATGATGTATTGAGATCAAGAAGTTGGCCCTGGTCAATCAACGTCATCGCCTGGCTTACAAAACTAAAAATATTTTGCTGCCAATTCGGTGGGATTGGAAGGGGTATTATATTCTATGAACTGCTTCGCATAAATGCAACTATTAATTGTATAGAAGATTGTCATCAGTTAGATGACAACTGAAGTCGGTCATTAAAAAAAAAAAAAAGACCCGCTTTAGCCAATCGAAAGGGATTGTTTTCCAGAACGACAATGCCAGGAACTTACACATCTTGGCAAACTAGGGAGAAGCTGGCACTTCCTTATTCATCCCCTCTTTTCTTCTGATCTTGCTCCATTAGATTTTTATTTGTTCAGCTCATAACAAACATCATTTAAACAAAGAGAGAGAAAGAGAGAGAGAAAGATCAAGAATCAATAAAAAAAATTAAGATATTATTTTTAGAGAAAAATTTTCAGATTTTTTTTTGTTAGAGAGGGATCCTGGCCTCACGAGATCGGTGGAAAAAGTTTATTGAAAACGAAGGAAATTATATTATAGATTGAATCAATTTTTATTTTACACTAGAGACATTTATATTCCACCTAATTGACATTACGCGACCCATATCAGAAATTTTTGCAATGACTCTACACAATTGCGGGCTAAATAGTGAAATCATATATTCGATTAAATAAAAAAGCGTTCATACTTGGTAATTTGATTAAAAAAAATAAAAATAAAAAACACTTCAGGAACAAATTAATTAAAAAATAATAATACTGATATACGAAAATCTATGTGCAATACACGGCCGACTTTCTCTTACTAGCACGGTTTACATTTTTTTCGTAAACTGATAAATTTTTTCAACCTTATTATTTTTACTTAATATTTACATCTCTTCAATTTTATATCAACAGGAGAATCTAAACTTAATCAATTGACCTTTTTGAGAAAAAGCATAACTTCCCTCCTCCATCCCTCCTCAGAACTTCTTTAAATGTACTTTCTCCACAAAAAAAAATGTCTCTGGATTAGTGAATTTATGTAAACCGTCGGTGTTTTTCTGAGAGAATGACGATTCAGTAAAAACACACTTCCAGTCAACCAAATTTTCTTCAAACTTTTCTCCAAACTGGTTGTATGGTTTCCTCAAAAAAGTCATTATATTAACTTTAGTTTCTACAATTAATTTTATTTTTACTTGAAATGTCCATCACCGAACAGTGAGCTGTAGAGGCTCATAAGAAGAAAAAATACCTAAGGGGTAAGCTGTGGACTCGAATCCGGGACCTCCGCGTGGAAGTCCAACACACTAAACACTGAGCTAATCCCCTGCCCTATTTTATTATTTAAATCTACATTTCCACATTCTGTTTCTTTACGTAACCAATAATTAGTATTTATACAACGTCTCTCTAGATTTTCAAACTCTAATATATAACGCGTCTATATTCTATAATTTTATTGTTTAATTGCACTAATAATTTAGTTTGATTCCTTTTTTTTTTTTTATGTTGTTGCAAGAAACTAGATTTTGAATGAATTAGCTTGGATTTCCATCTTTAAAGTACTCTTACCAATACTTCGTGGACTTCATCACATATACAAAATTAATAATAATGTATTGTTAAAAACTCCATGTCTAAAAAAAAGTATTTAAACTGAATATTATGAATTCCTTGGAGAAAATTTGTTTGGGTGTTTAACATCAATTTTATTTTGTTCTATTAATACAAACGGCCAAATATAAAATTGCGGATTTTGCATTTCTGCCTAATAGTTTTTTCCTTTCTTTTTCAACACTAGAATGAAAATTCTGAGTTTTCTTATACCTCACGTTAATTTCTTATAACTTACGTTAATTACATAAAACAGTAGAATTGATACTATGCTAGAAATAACTTGTTTTTTTTTGCATGTTTTATAAAAACAAAATTTATTGCACAATTTGGTAATTTATAAAAGACCTTAATTAGTAAAAAAATTGTAAACTCTATTTTTCATAGAAATAAATAGCTATAATTAATTAACCAATCACAGTGGCCTAGTGAAGGTGTGAAATGTGGCTGTATGCTAGGCCAATCAGAAAGTTAGAATTATGATATGGACCACGCCCATATTTGGCATCTTGTGATTGGCTAATTTATTTATAGCTAATTATTTTTAGGAAAAATCTAGTTTAGAATTTGTTTACTAATATTTCTTTCGTAGGTATTTAATAAATTATCAAATTATACTATACATTTTTTTTATACAAAAATGCAAAAAATCAAGTTATTTTTAACATAATATTTACTTTTTTATATAATTAATGTGAGCTATAAAAGAAAAAACTCCGAATTTACATTTCATTGTTGAAAAGGAAAAGAAAAAAGAATTAGGCAGAAATGCATGGTCCGCCTTTTTGTATTTGTCCGTTTATACTAATGGAACGAAATAAAATTGCTGTTGAACACCAACGAAAACTTCTTCAAGGAATTCATAATATTTAGTTTAAAAAACTTTTTTTCTTAGACCATGTGATTTTAGCTATACATTATATTAATTTTATGTATGTTGCACAGTCCACAAAATATTGAAAGAGTACTATAAAGATTGAAATCTACGCAGGAGCTAATTCAATCAAAATCCAATTGCTTGCAACAACATAAAAAGAGGAATCAAACGAAATTATAGAAAGTAGAAGCGCGATGATATTAGAGTTCGAAGTACAAACTATATAAATTGGAGTAAGAAAAATTCTTATGAGTGTTTCATACCAGGTTTTTTGTAATCAAAACATATATTTCAGATACTAAGAGGAGGTGTCTACCGTTGTGCTGAATATTAATTCAACAAAAACCTGGTAGTATTGTACTTAAATAGGAGTAAAGCCTTCTAAATCTGAAAAATATCCGATTTGCAGGAGTTGACATTGAATGGAAGAAAGAAGTTAAACATGTGGATAAGTTTTAATCGTAAGCTATATAAGATACATATTGAAATAGTTATTTTTCTCCATTTTTCCTTAAATATTAATGACAACTTTTTTGAAAACGTTTATTCAAGAAAGAAAATGGTGATTGCATCTGTAGGAATGGAGAGGAAACAAGAGGATGGGTTTGTAGAGAAATTTGAAATAGCGGGCATTAGATGGAGGAGACCTTGATACATTGGAAGAGATAGGGCTGGCTTTTTCCCACCCAATATATCGGCAGTTAAAGGCAACTAGAACCATCCAGTAGAGTTCTTAAATGTCAATATGTTGGTTTATCTTTCCAGTCTACATAAAAAATTGGTTATTGCAAAAAAATAAAATAAAATAAAAATAAAACTAAACAGTAAAAATAAATGCCACAAAAACTGAACAATCTGCAAAAAGGTATTTCTCTCACTCTAAATAAGAGAAACTATCGCTATCATGGTCAAATTTTTGGAAAATGAGTTTTCAGTGTAAATACATATTTTGGAGTTCTACCCTGAATACGATAAAAGTGGTTTTAGCGAATGGTCTGTATGTCTGTGTGCGTGTAAGGTTGTATGTATGAACAAAATATTTCAAAAACTAAAATTCGCACGAGCTCAAACATGTTATTCTGCTAACCAAGATTTCGGGAAACCACTGCATCTGATAGGTAGGTTTCGGGAGAGAAAATCCATCTACCGGAAGTGTGACTGTTTTTTTTTCCAGTTTTTCGCTATTTTCTCGAAATAGGTTTTAACGTTTTTCTTTAAACTTCATATACGTATTATCTATAACCTAAATAGCTAGGGAACATTTATTTGAAACATTTTGTTGGGAAAATTGATTTTTGGATGGGCCTGGGGGACAATAGCGCAAACTTTTCTATAAAGTACTACTTCAATACAATGTATGGGTAATACTACTTATATATATTAATATATATTAGAAATATGGTTAGAATTCCAAATTTGAAGAAAATCGGAATACTGATTTTTGCAAAATAGGTTTTCCAGGTTTTCAAAAATTTTCTCGAAAATATTACAATTTCCCAATCAGAGAGATTTTCCATAATATCCTGCTACATATTGTGGTCATCGACCGGTTTCGGGCGTTCGCCCATCATCAGGATGTTTTTGTTGAACAGTGTGAAATGTGATTGGAGTGGATGTTAATGATTGCTGTATGTTTGTGGTAGCACGAGCGGTTTTGTTTAAAGGCTTGTAAGTATGTTTGAGAGAGAAATATTAGTAATAATCAAGAAAGTACCACTGTTGTTAAAATAGGTATATTCTCTAAAAGAAATGAAGTTACTTTAAAATATCACAAAAATAAGCTTATAATAGACTCTTATAACTTAAAACTGGTACAGTTCTGATGTGTTCTCCTTGGTGTCTACAACAAGTCTGTCTTGAAGGAATGCTCTCTTTAGCGGGGGATTTTCTTTTACAAAAGAGTTAGCCTAACAGGTTTTTGTGCCTTTGTTTTCCTAATAGCAATGACCTAGATTGTAGTATACCTGGTTCTGTACCCATCACTAAATACACTATTTGAACTACCTAATTTTCACAAAACTTTTTTCTAATACTATTATTTTTCCATTTCGTTCTCCACTACAAGTGTAATGACATAGACTTGTACAGAGCAAATATAGTTGATACATTTGTCTTTAAATAATGTTTTTGTTAGGGCCTAACTAATTTAAGAGGATTGTTGGTAGCTGAGTGGGAAAAAAACACATGTTTCGATTTAAAGGGGAATGTTGTACCCTTTAAAAATGGAAACATCCAACACATAGAGGGATGTGTAACTTGAACTACATTTTTTTTTAAAGGAGATTTAATTAATAATTAATTATCCACACTATCTTAGTATATATTTATTTATTTATAACAGCGCGAAATAACACTGTGTCAGCCGTGGGCTACTTTGAAATAGTATCAGATGCGGTTGTAATACCAAAACCGGAACACCAGAGTTTTCTGCGACTTTTCATTTTTGAAATATTTTGTTAAAAAACGCACACACACACACACATGATCGGATTACGCCGCCACCGGTGGTGGATCATTTGTTGTTTGAATGGCACAAGTATCCTTCCTGCGAGGCAGGTACTTCTGCTGGCCTCCTACAAAATCTACTTTACCACAGCCTCAAGTCTTTTCTGAATTTGTCGAAAATTCATTGTAGAAATCTCAAGTTACTAGAAAATTAGACTTGACATTCTCAACATTACTACCGTACTAATTAGGCACTTTTACGTTTCTGATTCTGTCACTTCCTTCCATGGACACTACACTCATTAGATACAAGAATTCATGCAGTTCTCAGATGAGTGAAGCATGATGTTATTTAAAAAAAAAAACACATACACAAACACACATACATACATACATAAAATCTAATGATTAAAACATTTTTTTTTCGTGCTCAGTGGAGCTCAAATATATCCGGTGTATCCGGTGTAATATCCGGTATATCCGATGAAACCTCAATTTCGAAAATTTGACACGATCGCAATAATTTAGGATTTAGGTCAAAATTATGATGCCATCAACTGCAGAATACTAAATCAAGTTTGAACTTTTTGCGTTTTTAAGTTTTGGCATTGAACTATGGGGGGTTCAGCATCGAACTATGGAGGTTCCACAAAACATTCAAACCTCCAAAGGATTCAAATCTCTCCAATCCAAAAATCCTTCGTACTATTGTTAACGCTTCAATTTATGTTTCAAATCTAACCATTCATACGAACTTAAGATATTCCTTTTGTAAATAATGTTGCCCGAACCCGATATAACAAATTCCATTACACTTTTCAATCCCACTATAATCCTCTTATCCGAAATCCCACTGCATCCCAGACAATCCTCCCAGATGTTTAAGGAGCCAGTGCCCTCGTGATCTCCTCTCCACAGAAGAAGGGTGCAGTTAATTTGAATAATTAATTAGAGCGTGTTACCGCTGGATAGCTTCTCCCTTCGTTTAGTACGTGAGGTGTGTCAGCGTCAGTGTGAGTTACTTATAGCACACGTAGAGCTGGGGATAACAATTCAAATAAATAAATAAATAAATAAATAAATAAATAAAAAGTTTTGTAGAAAAACAAATGCCAGACACACCTACAAAATAAAGAGAGAAGACGAGAATGCGAAAGTGAAAGGCAGTGAGAGGGAAAGAACTAATTAAAAAATAAATAAGTCTAGTGTGAAACACTCACACAACTTTCTCTTACTCCAGTTCTCAAAATTATAATTGACAAATTTTATAGTTTGTCTACCAAATTTAACGAAATTCGTCGAAAACTGAAAAACTGTTCAGTAAAAGCGCACTTCCGGTTTATTAATTTTCTTGAAACTCGGAATTTTAGCAGTCTATTTATTTTTAATTAATTTCGTTTGGATTGTAGAATTGTATAATCAACTATGATATCACTTTAGAGAAAGCAGTAAATCCCCATCCCTTAAATAGTGCCCTTAAATACATTTTCCCGGAGAAATGTTTCAAATAAAAGTTGTAGATCTTTGTATGTTTAGTTTATATATGAAGTTTGAACAAAATCGTTGCAGCGATTTTTTGAGAAAATCGCAAAAACGTAAAAAAAAAAAACTAGTAAAGTGGTACTTCCGGTTGAGAAATTTTGACAGATGACCCACTGCCGGATCCCATGGTGATAAGTAAATGGAATATCAAGTTCGAACTTTCTACGATTTTTCGTTTTTGAGCTATGCTGTTCACAAACATACACACAGACAGGCACACACAAACATTTGCTAAAAACCACTTTTTTGGACTCAGGGGACCTCAAAACGGATATTTCCGGTGAAAACTCGATATCGAAAATTTGACATAATTACAATACTTCCTCTTTTACTAGGAGTAAGAGAAAGTAATAAACTGTTTCACTATAAACTCTTCTAAAATGTATATGGACTTTAAACGCGTACTTTTTTTGCTGAAAACACGATTTTGAAAAATTGACAAAAAAAAAAATAAAATAAAAGCATAGAATTAATCAACTTAAAAAGTAATTAATTTTAAATGAATGTGGTTTAATTCATTTTTTCATGAAAGTCCTAATGAAGGTGACATTATTTCAAATTTGGTTTGCTGGATTGTATGAAATACAACCGCGCCACCGCCAATAAAATATATCCACAATTTTTTGTTTTTTTTTAGGTATAAGGTATAATTTCAAATTGTACCAAGCAATAGAAGAATTCATATTTTTTGAAACTTAGGTTATTATCTGATACTTGGTTTTGTCATGAAAGTTAGTGGAACTGAGCGATAAAGGTATGCTGTAAACATTTCTCTAAAGTTATCTGGGTATTGCCAGAGCTTGAAACGGCTTAATAAAGTCCTGAAAGTTAATTCAAAAATTTGTTTTACTGAACTAGATAGATACCTGTCAGGATCAGATTTAATTTACCTTAAATTCAGCTGCATGGAGTTGAGGCTGATCCTAAAAATTATTCCAAAGATTGACATTAATTTAATCTTGCATATGTTATATTTATTCAGTATTGTCGTATGTATTTATTATGTCATAGGTTTATATGTAGGTCCCATTACAATAGAAAAGTCAGATAAATAAAAGATGTTGTTTTTGAAAGCTATTTGTATAAGTTAAAAGTAGGTCATAATTTTAATAACAATAGACAGAAAGAAGAAAAAACGCTGAACTTTGGCTCTGCTTTTTATTTTTTGAAAAAACAGTTTTATGCCTAAACAAATTAAAATAGTATTTATATAAAAAGAATAATTAATTAAACCTCATTTTTAAATTGTCTATTTTAATTTGTCATTTCCCTTATGACTAATTGGCATTAATATTATTAAATCTAATAATATTTTAAATATATATCTCGTGGTTTTTTTTTCCTAATTTTATTATGAGTTAGAATTAGTGAAAACGTTTATTAGTTTTATAAATTGATGGTATACACAGTTACAATTAAATTAATTAAGTTATAAATTAATTGAATCTGCTTAACAATAGGATGATTTCTGATGATGCGTGAATATCTCACAACACTATACCTGTAGGACTTGGTGTTAGCTCCATCATCTGTGTGTTAACTTGACCAACGGTAAATGCATATCTCTTGAGAAAACCAAGTTTACGACCTCTTGGTTTATACAATCCATTTACTGCTTCAATCATTGCACGATTGTAGCTTCTAGCGCCGAACAATGTTTTTGGTAAGATTAAACCGATGGTAATATTTTTATGTGGTGGTCGCAATGAAGCCAACGGTGGTGACAGGGCGATGTTTGTCCCTGAATGGCCTGGGGTACCGGGACGAGTTTGTGACGGTCTGGACGCGGTCCCGCCCCTGCGTTGTCCGGTGACGCCGCCTCGTTGTGGTGGCGACACCGACAATAGACACAGTACCGCCGCCAACAACAAACCCGGGGCGACCATCCGGGCGCGACTGACACGGGGGGGTGGGTCTTGCCTAGCCGATTCCAGCTTTACCCACCATCCCCTTCAAAACTCACGAGTTTTACCGATCATTTACGAAGTTATTCTCGTTGCGCAGTAAACTATTGTTTCATTTTGTTTACTTTTTTTTTCTTTTTTGAAATTCTTAATTATAAATTAGTTTTTAGTTGGTAATTATTAATTACTTTTAGTTAAACACCACAAAGTAATTCAATAATAATTTATCACTTTTAAAATATCTTAAATAATTTTTTAACAACGAATGACATTTAACAAATGATTTGAGATTTTTCTTTTGTAATACAACAAATATGATTTTGTATTAATTTTTTTAATTATTATTTATATAATACTTTAAATAAAAAAAAATATGAATATTGTGTAACAAATGTCAACATAAATAGCTAAATTGGTATAATATACTAGTTCGCAAATGGTTTTGTTTTTTATTTTATCAACTCACTTGAAGATACCACAAGTGCAAAGTACATGCAGGCACAAACACAATCACACAATATATGTGTATATATAGACACATACATAGCCCACCTACCCACCTTTGCTTTTCCTCCTGAATGGAGTTATCAAACAGAGACAGTTTGGATATTTTCTGATGACTTTCCGGTAATTTTTGAAGTGTACACAACCGAACGGTTAAGAAACCGAAAGATATTCTCTCTCCAAGAGATCTACAAACGTATTTGGTAACTTTTAGTAACTTTAGTTAACAATCTTTGACAAATTGGATCCATATAAATTTTATTCTTCACTATTTTATTTTTTTTGAATATTTTGGAGATTTAGAATCTGTTCATCACATTAACAATGTGATCTGCTTCAGCAGATTTTGACAATGAAAAGTCTATGAGACTTTTTCTTTTTTATACTCAACCCTTAATTTCACTTCAATTTGGAGCAAAATTATCTGTGTGAAAAGGAAACTTCCATTCCTCTTATGACATCTGAATAAATTCAGGCTCATCTTTCCGTTAAGCCGATCTCTTGGAGTTTCTCTCCACAGGCATTATTATTATTATTTTTTTTTTTGCGCATCGACTGCTAAGCTCATTAGCGCCTTTCGAATAATTTTTCTTCTCGATCCGTTTACTGTTCAGTCATGATGGCACATGTTCTGCTGGTTTACCTTGATGGCATCCAACACAATACTTTGTCCAGCAAGGTATGGTGGAGCCTAAGGATATCGAACATGGTTCCGCACATCTCCTCTTACACCATCAAACCAGTTGACGAGGGGGAGTGCGGGGATACCTAAACAGTGCCATCTTTTGTAAAAACAATACATAGCGGGGCAAGTGCTCTTCTGAGGATTGCCCTTCAAAGTAATCTTATATAATAATTATTCACATATTGTTTGTATATTTTCATAGATTATATATAACTAAGGAAATTAAAATCAATATCTACTGGACTCAACTCATTATTTTATATTATCTTCCTTGTTTGGTGGCTATTTGCATTGAGGAGAAGTATTTTTATAAATATTCCTTCCCCTGGAATTTTCCTAGATCTAATCAGGGCGTAGTACTTTTATAAATATTCCTACACCCCTTAAAAAAAAAATAACTAGAAATCTAAAACATATATACACTATTTACACTCACTCATGCTATCATTTATTCCAATAAAACGTGCAAACTAATAAATACATTCATACAAATAAATACATTTATACTAATAAATACATTCATACTAATATTATTATTATTATCATTATTTGGCGCCATCCTTGACCAAGCATTATTATTATGATTAGTAACAATATTATCATTTTTATAACAATTATAATATTATTGTCAGAATTCTTAACTTCTCTCTCAAAAGTTTTCAGGTTTTCTGTTGTGAAGCAGACCTGCGCTGATCACTTTTCATCATCAATTCAGCGTTTTAGAATTGTTGATTGTTTTTATTGATTTATTTGCGGCAAAATTATATTTTTTGTTTTTGAAGCAGCTTTTAGTTAAGTTGAAAACGTTCAAAATCCACACAAAAATTGTAATCTAAGGGAGCTAAAACAAGTTAGCTGTTTATTAAACAGATTCGTAGAAACCACTGTTCGTTTAAATAACAATTTTAAAGAAAATAAATCTTCGTCGATTTAAATCAACAATTTACATTCAATAATAAAAAATCAACCTACGAGGTTATTTTACCCGAAACTTATTACCTGCTATTCACTCATTGTCAATCAATATATCTATCAAATTTAAAGTTTCCTATTTAATATTTCCTTTTCAATTCATTGTATGCATCAAATCATTAATCAATATTTTTAAAACTTCATTTTGGAGCTCAGAAAATCTCTCTCACCTTGCATTTTTTAACCGAAATCCATTTTAAATTTAATACTTTCTATTATATCTGTAAAAATTATATTTTTATTTTATAGAACAAACTTGTTCATGTGGGGTAATTTTTTTAATTATAACATTAATTATAGTATTGATCTGGGCTGCTGGATTTGTGTTCACAGCGTTCACGTTTTGAACGTATTCTAACGTTGAACTTGGTTTTTATAAAATACGATTAATGGCATACATGTCTCAGTACCCTGACAGTTATACGTAAAACAGAAGCTTATGTGGAAGTAAAGAGTATCGATA
This sequence comes from Triatoma infestans, assembly GCA_011037195.1. Lineage (NCBI taxonomy): Eukaryota > Metazoa > Arthropoda > Insecta > Hemiptera > Reduviidae > Triatoma > Triatoma infestans. Next base: position 67,803 of record JAAEAF010003914.1, read on the forward strand.
GTGCTCGAACTTCGTTGAGATAGACATCGTAATTCGCGTATATATCGAATATACTATAATCATATCTTTACATATATTTAATCCACTCACTGCTTTTAAGTGCACATTAAATAATATAAACATTAAGTCTTGTACTCCATTTTGAATCATGCTTACTTCTAATTAATGTAAATAAATAAGCTATTACTTATTATTAAATGCAATCCGGTCCTAAGTCCTAAGCTGGCCTATATTACGTGGTGTTATTAAATCGACTATTAATGCAGAATAAATTTACATTACTTTAGAAAAATAAATGATGAAAAATGATGGAGATTAGTTGGTTGAAAAAAAATGAGTTTGTAAAGTAGGAGGAGATCCCAAATTTTGATATAAACATAACAGAATTTTGATGAAAGATATTCTGCTGATTATTAAGCCTTGCTCAGAAGCATCTTTTCAGTTTTCGTTACAAACAATAAAAGCAATAAATTAAAAAAGATATTGTCATCTTTATTTTATTTTTTAAATAAAAAATTGCCATTACATTAATCAGATAGAAATCTTTTGTTGATGTTTACATCTTTTTTTTTGTTTTTAAATAAATTAGAACAGCTATCTAGACTATGTGTGGAATATCCTTGACTCAAAGGCAAAAAGGAGGACAGGATTTTCGGTGAAACATAAGAGAATAATGTGGCGCGCAAGTGCCATGAACTTAAAAGGGTCACACCTAGAAGAGTAACGGGAGCCACGCCTGTTTAATACCCAGATCAGATCCCCTGGGAACGCTATATTACATTTTGTATCATGTCTACAAAAATAAATTAAAAAAAAAATTATCAGTTATAATATAAAATTTGTTTTCAACCAGTAATGAAATATATCCTTGAGAGGTATTTTTGTTGAATAAGAAAATTAATATCTTGGAATGAATTGCCTTCTTGAAATAGTAGATATAAACAATAAAATAATTTTAAAAAATAGAAAAAAGAATCATTCAATAAAACTTAAAGATATATTTTAAATTTTATTATCGTTGTATTTCTTTAATTAATTTTTTTTGTTAAAAAAAAGAAGAACTTTGAACAATGAAATCTGACGTATTTGTTGTTTTACTTGTAAATAATTAATTTATTAGTGACATTATATTTTTATGAAATTATCAAGTGATTGATCTCATTATTAATTACTTTATTCACTTCATAAAATTATTAAAAGTGGTAGTCATGTTTTTGACAGTGAACAGATTTGATGAGTAAAGGGAAAAATCAAAGAATATTAACTGTATGTGATTTGTATAATAGCTGAAAATGATGAACGATAAATATGGAATGAGATAAAGAAGGGTGTTATTTTTTTTGTTTCTAATAATCAGTATCATGTATCATACTCGTATATGTGTATACAAATGGTAAGCTTAGAGATATTGACCCTTATATCTGAAAAAATACATGCTCACTTAATTTTAAATCTTTCCCTTTATTAATGAATATTGAGGAATTACAGCTATTAATTTATTTATTTATTCATTTATTTCAATATGTTTTAATAATTATTTATTCTTGCTTAATCATTTAATAAGTAGTATTTTTCTATTTCTTACATGCTTCTTTTTTTCCTTTTTCTTATTTTAAATATTTATTTGTTTTTTTAAATCTAATGATCACCATAAGTATGAATATTTTAATATTGGACTGCGGTAGAATATTGAGAAATGGTGGACCAGTGTGAACTTATTATCTCATCAATAATGGGAACGTCTGAATATGAGTTAACTCAATACAATTCTTATGATTGTCGCAAAAGTATTGTGTCCAGACTTGTTATAAATACAGATAAGCAAGCCGAAACAGTATCAGATAAATACTGAACAGAGATAATGATGATTGTTACCGTGAATTTCATGAAAATATCACAATGCTACGTGATGTTATTGCAGTTGATGATCTCGAAACTAACCACATAGTTATTTAAACCACATTATTACTTACTCCTTCAGGCCAAGATGTATGGTTTAACCGAACAGTCAAATTTCAGAAAATAGCGCTTACATAATCTAAGCCAACTATTGCAATTCTCATATCTTCTAGAATCGTCACATATATGTGTAAAGAAAAAGGAGGCTTGGCATCTTGCAATCCAATCAAGTTTACTGAATTACAGGGTGTTGGATTTTGAGTTTACTCCTCGACACAAAATTTACTACTCGCAGAGGATTTGTAAGGAAACTAAGGTCTATCATGAAAATTCAAGAATAGTCGACCCGATTCCGAAAAACATTAGTAAGAAGCAGGACTGCCTGATCGTGTTTCTCGATGTGACAGACAATTTTTTTCAGTGGAAGATTATTATCATGTCATATAGTCCTCGAAAACCAGAGCTTGTCTACAGATTTGTGAAAGGGAATTGAAGAGCTTCTTTGTATAATGTGAAGTCATGGCTTGAGTTCAGAAGACAAGTATTAGGTTAATCTATCTCTTTAACACTCTTCAGTATTTCCAATGAACTTCTGCAAAGGAAAAACTTCAGACCATCTTTATGAAAAATCAAAGCCGTCTGATATTCTTCGTCTTTAGCGGCTAATAATAAAGAAAAAAGAAAATCAAACCAAAGCCGTCTGATTCTTACTGGTCTCACTTCATGCAATAACAAGACTCCAAAAATCTCAAAACTCATGAGAGACTCAAAAATTCAAAGAGAAACTCATTAATAATATCCAGTTTAGTTTGACAGGGAGAGAGAGAGATTGACTTATAATTAATGCTATGAAGAGTACATCAATCTTTCTAATAGGATAAGATTGAGAAGCTTCACTTGGTAGGAGGGAGTTATATTCTGTCTGAACGGTAATGAACCCATCAAATTCTTAGCCTGCCGTCTTATGGGAGAACTGGAAACGAGCCGTCATTAAACTCAAACAAAATTTAAACAAGCTGTCAATATTAAACCTTATAAATATGCATCAACCTTATGTGAAGGTACCTATCGATCCCTAAGCGAATACTTGTTCAGCATTCTTTTATACACCTTGGTGCTTCTGTGGTTTTCAGATTCTTCAAAGTAAGGTTTACAATTTATCGAAACAAAGGGACACACAATTTGAATATGATGATAAATAATAGTCGCTGAGCGGTTTGGGAAGGATCATTGAATCACTTGGAAGAAATTTAAACAGAAATACAATAACAGTTGATATAGTCCTTAAAATAACGAAGCCTTTGATGAGTGGTCAGGGTGCGATCGGAATTCGACACTTTAGAGACTACACGGAAATGCAACAAATTCATTTATGGCCAAAACATTCTCAAGGAGAATAAATAGACATACTTAATAATAATTCCTGAAGTCAGCTATCAGATTGCAGGGGAATATGCTGCAAATGTGGCAGACATACTGAAACTCTAGCCCACACAGCTAGTAACTGTCAAAACTTACATGTTTCTCATCAATGCCCATCAGCATAAACCAAAGGAAGCTCTTTACAACATTATTTTAAAGATTACTTAGTCTAAAATGTCTCACCATAAAATTTAAACCTTTGGCGTAAAAGCCTATGAAGGATTAAAGCTTGCCAGGCGGCGATTTTTATTGCAGGATATTTCGTAAGTCCCCGTGGTTCCCACCGACGTTTAGTTCCGGCTACTTAGTTAGCTATTAACTGTAAATCCCCACTTTTTCCCAGGTACTGGTTCAATTCTGTCATAGCACTCATGGCAATCGATACCTGAATTCTCGCTCCAAAACCGACTGCGCTAGTCACGACACCAACGCTTGAGGGCTCAAAAATGCAAAGATTTCTTGTTTGAATGGTTTGAAAAATTATATTTTTATTTAAACAACTGGCCACCGTTTTAAAGCACGACAGTACCAGGGTTTCCAAAAATAAAAGTTATAACATTTATAACATTTATAAAAATAATCATAATAAATATATAGAAATTAGGTACCTTTGGGCCTTTCTTCCGTAGCTTTATAAAGTAACCTTGCCCAAGATTCAAGATTGCTAATATTATGATGGACGACTGTCATTGAATAATCATGTTTCTCTGAATTTAAAGTGAACAACCAGTTAACAGACATTGTGATTGTTATTACCAGCTTCAATTCATATGATAACATCTAACTCACGGAGTCTCTTACTCACTAATTGAAAGCTGCCATGAACAACTTGTCCACGACCATTTATTTTATTTATACTTTATTACATTTAACTGCAAACTATTGTTTGCTTTATTGATGCTGATGATTTTTTATTTCTACATTAGCTGTTAAATGAATAAGATGTATTATGTTATACTTTCATCATTAAAATTAGCTGAATTCTCACGGATTTCAAGTAGGTCCAAATTATTGTGGCCACAATCGAAATTCCGATTTGTGTTTCCAAATGTAAGATAATATAATAAAAAAGTTATTTTAACAAATATTCACCTGCTTTTTCTCAGTATATGAGTGTCTGTGTGTTTGGGGAAATGAGAACAAACTATTTGAAAACCAAAAATGTAGAAACCTAAAATGTTATAATAAATAAATAAATAAATTAATTAATTAATTTGATATTCCACCTTCATGCTTTAGTCTAATAACTAGCGCCAGAATTTAGGTTTCTATTCCCGTGAGGGTAAAGAAGTATTGGCCTAGGCATCGTGATAAAAAGTGGGAACTTACAGTTAGTTAGTAGCTAACCATGGTAGGGAAGCTTAAAACAAACGAGTGAGACCCAGCTGCCGCACGCCTCCAATAAGAGCTGCCATTTTGCAAGTGTTAGTGAACGATTCTTGGTAGTACCAAGTTTTGGGCAAAATCCATCCACCGGAAATGCAACTGTGAAGTGTATGACTTTTTCAGTTTTTTGCAATTTTTTAGATGGATAAACTGAAAGTATTTGACGGATTTTAATAGAGATACCTTACAGAATATCAAAATAGAAATTCCGGCGATTATTTTTTTTTTTTTGACTTATTTTATTCACACGCTCATAAAATAAGAGCTTATGCAAAAAAACAAAAGTATTTCAGTGAAAACACAATTTCAAAAACATATTTGTAATGTATTCTCTTTCTCTATGTTTTAGTGAAACAGAGAAAATATCAATATTGTTTCATATTTTGTAAAATAATATAACATATATATTTATTTGCTCAAAAAACAGTTTTGAGAATTATATAACTGTGCCACATTTTAACAATCTTACCTTCTTCTCTCGCCAGGTTTATAATACTTATAAAGAGCTCTTCTTTCCTCCATCACTTCTTTTTGGAAAATCTTCTGTCAGAACTAGATTAGTTCCCTTCAGATTAAAACTTTAATTAAATATTGCAACTATGTGTTATCAACTGTATTTGATCTGTGCAAGTCTATGTTATTATTATTATTATTATTATTATTATTATTATTATTATTATAAGTACTTTATTTTTTTTTAAAAGAATAAAACAGTAGATGCTAAAATACATTAGTACAAAAGCATGGCAAAGAGCCGTCTGCTAGAGTTTACAACCAATTACGAAAAAACAAAAAATAATACAAAAAAGAAAAATTATGAAAACATCAAGAATTACACTAGAACTGAAACAGAACTGGGATAAGATATCAAAGTAAAAAAAAAAAAAAAAATGTATTAACACAACTAATAGTTAAATAAATCAAACATCGTTTTATAAATTACAACAAAAAACTGAAAAGCTAACCTAAAGGGTCTGAGATCCTGACGTGCCTAACTCTCCAAGCGTGGCGGGCATAAGCAATTAAAGGATGACAAGGCCGTTGTCCGGATAGGTAAACAATAATTTCTCTTCCAGAAAGTGAACATTTGCCGAGATGGAGGAGCCGCACATCCAATAATGCAGGACATTCTGCCAAGAAGTGAAACAAATCCTCCCGTACTTGGCAGTTACAAAGAGGACACATTTCTCGTTCGGAATCTTTCTCCAACCAAGGGGAATAATTTAGGTATAACAGTTCTGCTCTTAGTTTCAGCAACCAGCATATCTCTGAGAGTCTGAGGTTATTGAATAGGGACGATGTTACAAATGACTTAAGGTCAGTGATTAAAGTTTTATACAAAAAAAAGCGCTCAGAATTCCCTGCACGACAGAATGACTCTTCGATGCGAACTGATCTAATTTTATTAAGTAGGTTCGAAAGTTGATCACTCCATTTATCACGATCATTAAGAGTGCAAGATAGGTCGCTGGAAAAATCACGCGCCATCGAAAGCCAGTGTTTAAACCAAAACAGTTTCTTCTGAATAATTTCAGTTGCGACAATTTTCGGGAGGCGATGACTGTCAAGAGCTAGAGTTCTGAGGCAGTATTTGAAGTGCAGAGCAAGGGTGAAGGTCTCCAACGGTTCAAGAGCACACTCAATCGATAGCACATAATTAGGCGTTGGAGAGGGAAGAGAGAATAATTTTTTTAAGAAAAATCTTTGGAATTTTTCAAGGATGTCATAACGCTGAAATCCCCAAGATTGGGCACCATATGAAAGAACTGCTCGTGACACACTCTTGAAAATCCTATATTTGGCGTCGAGAGGAACGTTCTTATTAAGAATAAAGTTAGCCCAAACCCGGTTTAAACCGAGCTTAGCTATCGACACTTTATTTTCAAGGTGGGGGACCAGGGACATACGCGGAGTTAAAATGATACCCAAATACTTATAGCGGTTCACTACCTCTATCCGGGAGTTTTTGTAGAACCACTTTTCTGAAGCCGCTAATCTACCTCCTTTTCAAAATATCATTATTTTGGATTTTTCTAAATTAACAGAGAGATTCCATAGGACACAATAAGTTTCCAGAATATCTATGTTATTACACTGTTTAAGCAAAAACATCCGGTCGATGACCACAAAAAGAAGCAGGCCATCACGGAAAATATCTCTGATGCTTTCCAACTCTGCGGAACCAACCACAACAACAATCACAATACCAAATTGCTATTTCTTAATTTTTTTCTCTAACATTTATATTTTAGTGGAATGTTGTTTGTTGTTTTTTTTATTTACTTTCTCTTATTCCTAGTAAGAGGGAAGTATTGTAATCGTGTCAAATTTTCGATATCGAATTTTCACCGGAAATATCCGTTTTGAGGTCCCCTGAGTCCAAAAAAGTGGTTTTTAGCAAATCTCAAAAACGAAAAACCGTAGAAAGTTGAAACTTGATATTCCGTTTAGGTGTCACGATGGAATCTGACGGTACGTTATCTGTCAAAATTCCTCACTTTACAAGTTAGTTTTTTTACTTTTTTGCGTTTTTCTCAAAAATAGCTCCGATGATTTTCTTTAAACTTGGTATATCAACTAAACATACAAAGAGCTATAACTTTTATTTAAAACATTTCTCCGGGAAAATTCATTTAAGGACACCTCTGGGGGAGGGGTGGGGTTAGGTTTCCATCTAAAGTGCTATTTCAGTTAATTAGAAAATTCTGTCATCTAAATAAAGTTAATTACAATTGAATATGTTGTTGAAATTCCGAGTTTCAAAAAAATCGAATAACCGGAAGTGCGTTTGTATTACCACTTTACTAAATAATTTTTTTCACTTTTTCGCGATTTTCTCAAAAAATGTCTTCGATGATTTTCTTGAAACTTTGTACATAAACTAAACATACAAAGATGTACAGCTTTTATTTAAAACATTTCTCTGGAAAAATTCATTTAAGGGCACTTTTGGAGGACGGGTTAGGATTATGTTTTTCTCTAAAGTGCTATCATAATTGATTATATAATTTTATCATGCAAACAAAATTAATCAGAAATGTATAGATGGCCAAAATTCCGAGTTTCAAGAAAACTAGTAAACCGGAAGTGCGCTTTTACTGGGCATTTTTTCAGTTTTCTAAGAATTTCATTACATTTGGTACACAAACTAAAAAATTGTCAATTATAATTTTGAAAACTGGAGTAAGAGAAAGTTGTGTGAGGGTTTCACACCAGATTTTTTTTTCAATTTGGCGTTAATTTTTTTTTTTTCAAAGACTGTACCTCTTTATTTAAAGCTTCAAACTTTTGCTACGCTTCAAAGCTTCAAATTATATTACGGCAAAATGATTGCAAACGTGTCACTTAGAAAAAAACAATAAATAAACGTAACCGAGTCAATGCTCTTATTGGCATCATTTGTTTTGTTGCCAATTTTACCTATGTCAATTAATATTTAAGACAGTAAATATTTAAGTTGGGGAAGGGATAACACTAGACCGAATTATATCCCCACTACCTTCTAATCACTAATAACTATTAGAAAAATCACCGGTTTTAACGTAAGATAAAAGAAAAAAATCTGGTATGAAACACTCACACACTTTCTCTTACTCCAGTTCTCAAAATTATAATTGACAAATTTTATACTTTTGTACCAAATTTAATGAAATTCGTCGAAAACTGCCCAGTAAAAGCGCACTTCCGGTTTATTAATTTTCTTGAAACTCGGAATTTTGGCCATCTATTTATTTCTAATAAATTTTTTTTGGATGATAGAATTGTATAATCAACGGTGATAGCACTTTAGATAAAAACCTCTCCCCAATAACTGCCATTTAATGAATTTTCCCAGAGAAATGTTTCAAATAAAAGTTGTAGCGCTTTGTATGTGTAGTTGATATAACAAGTTTATAGAAAATTGTCGGAGTCATTTTTGAGAAAAACGCAAAAAAGTAAAAAAAAAAACAATTAGTAAAGTGGTACTTCTGGTTATGGAATTTTGACAGATAAGTATTGTCAGATCACATGGTGATACCTAAACGGAATATCAAGTTTCAACTTTCTACGGTTTTTCGTTTTTAAGCTATGCTGTTCAAAAACACACACACACTCGGAGACCATTTGGTAAAAATCACTTGTTTGGACTCAGGGTACCTCAAAACGGCTATTCCAGTGAAAACTCGATATCGAAAATTTGACACGATTACAATACCTCTTCCTCTTACATAGGAGTAAGAGAAAGTAAAAAACTGTTCTATGGAATTTTCTGAAACTTTTGCTGTATTATTCCATTCGCTATCATCTCCCAAAAAAGCACAACTAGAAGCCAATTATTAGAACTATATTTTTTTTTTAACGAATTCACAGATAACAAAAACAAGTTGTTCACACAAAGAGAACAACGCCTAAAATAATAGAATCAACCATTTACAATGAACGTTATTAAACTAAACATAACTTTATGCTAACAATAATAACTCTACTACTACTACTAAGTGTACTAACTTTTGTACACTCCTCGCACACTAACATAAATATACTCAGTAATTGATTCCGTACTGTTACTTTTCTCTTAGCCCACATATTCACAAATATATATCACACTAATTACACTTGCGCTGGTAATTTTCATAATTACTTTTCTGACACTCTAAATATTAGAAAACTTGATCATAATAGCAGGTACATAACCACTACGACATACCTATGTATTTATATGAATTACTAATATTATGAGTTTTATATTTTAATCAATATTTAGTGGTAGGTAATATGTAGTAGTAGGTAATATGTAGAAGTGTAGAATATTATGTGTCTGTTGTACTCATTTCATCACTTCCTGAATTAATAATGGATTTATTGCGTTGTAGAAGTTTGACTGTGCGACTGAAACTATGTTTGGCGACCCTCAGATATTTATTCCGAATCACCTGCAAATGCATAACAATGCTAAATCCATAACAATTGTATTCAATATGCTTTGTATTAAATCAATAGTTTGCTAACATGATTATTGAAGTTGATTGAAAATCTACCTAATTTCCTGAATACAGCTTCATTGTTGTGTTTAATATGTAAATTCAAATTGAACTTGTGTATCTGGGTTTACCACAGGCTGTGGTTTCATTACTTACTTAGTGATTTTTTTTTTTTATTTACTTATGTTATGGGGCATTCCATTAAAGTGTGATTAGCAATTGGCTTGAAAGTGCTTACTTAACTTTCCACTTGCTAAGTCGATAGTTAACTAATGCCAGCATTAGTCAAATGAATATAATTCGCACTAGGGACGGAATTTGCTCAAGAGAAAGTACTTTAACGGCACGCCACATGTTTTGAATTTATGTTTTTAAGCCAATAAACCGTTTCATTAATTATTTTTAACAAGTTTTTTTCTCTGATTTACAATCTCTTCGGCCCTCTTGATCAGAACGACACTCACCATATATAGCAAGTATCATCAGAGGTGATCCAGCTGAGATAATCACACTCCATCGGGCCGAAGGCTGACATTACTGGCAATGCATAACTGCAGCTGAGGAATATGAGAAAACATTTTATCTCACAAAAAAGGACTGCGCTAGTTTCATCTGTGGTTTCTGCTGTGCTGCAGGATTCACCCCTCTGAGCCAAGAAGCATGTGAAAAAGGTGTGGCGCTTTCAGGTGTTATTAGAAGACCAAAGACCTCGTTATTGTCAATCCTCGTTGGTGTCACAGTAATCAAGGAAGCATCTACTCTCTGGATTAGAAGAGGGCGCCTTTACCCGGAAACAAAGGGGGACCTTATTCATAACGGCGAGATAATAGGTCATAACTACGAGATATTGCAAGCGTCACATATTGAAGGATCCGGTGATAATAGATAGTAGATGCAGGAAACACATCTCAGCACTGGCAAAAGGGATTGACTACAACAATAGATAGTGCATCGGGCTTGAGATTGACCAAAGGCGTTGAGTTCAAGTATGAATCAGATGTGGTCATACACAATGACCGACATCAAATTTATTGGGACAGAGTTATCTTGACGGACTACAATTTAGTGAGTTCCAGGCCTGGTTCGATAAGAATCAGGACCGCGTCTTTATGGTTGTTATTGGTGTACCAAATGTCGCCAATCTTGTTAGCACGCTGTATGACAAACTGGCAAAATATAGACCACTGGCCGTCGAGATGACCTCCTTATAGAGAGATGTAGTGGCCGTGGAAGCCATCGCTTAGGTGCTTCTAGTTAGGATTAGTGCCGAAGTCGCTGAGAGGAGGGCCATGCAACCTTGGAATCTGAAAACCATTTGCGGAAGAGTTACAGCAAACTGTTATTCTGCACTCATGCAAAATTATCCGGAAAACTCTGCTTGATGTTTATAGTTATCAATGCAAAAAATTAAGTAATTAATACTTTTCTCCCTAATTTGAAATTTTAGAATAGTAAAATTTTTCTGATTATTTACAAAATGTATCGAAACTTAATATTTTAGGCTAATTAAAGATCATGAATCTCTCTCACACACACACACACACATATATATATATATATATATATCGTAGAAGTGTAGTGTGAACTAATTGTTGAATTAGTGTTGTATGCAGAAAGAAACTACATTTTTGCGTGGACCGCTAAGCGGAGGTAAAGTGCGGGTTCCAATCCCGGCTTTGGAGAAAAAATGTTAAATTTTTATGCAACAGTGCCGTCCTCGCTGCTGATTGATGATTGGACGTTTAGCCTGTCTAGAAATATAGGCATTACTTTACTTTTTTTTACTTATATTAGGGCAAGATGACAAGTTCTCGGCTTAGCCCATAGATGGCACTGCTACAAATGAAATTACGGTTTTGTTATGTTGGCACACTTGTTGCAAAAGTAAATACCAATTGTGAATTTGATCAGACAAATAGTTTTGTTTTATACGGCTGTTTAAAATAAGCGCGTTGTGTGTTTTTGACATAATGAATAAACTTGAATACCGTTCTGTCATAAAATTCTTCGTTTTGGATGGTTTATCGCCAACAGAAATTCAATCAAAATTGATGAAAGATTCTGCACCTTTGCTGTTGATCTTACAGCAGTAGAAGAAGCAATAATATGTTGTACATAAATATTCAATTGAATTTAAATTAATTAAATCAATCATATAGGGGAATAATGTTATTACGATCACTGTTATAATATTACTAATGATATATTATCATTATAAAGATTTACTACATATGCAATATAACTATAAATATAGAGAGATAGTTTAGAAGCCAGAATAGTACCTAACGTCTGTTACCATTAATTTAGTTGATAGTTTAAGGATATGCTTCATTAACATCTTCCTTAGGTTAAATTTTGCGTTAGAATCTTATATAGTTGGAACTAAGCTGGCCATTAACTCTAAATGTTAATGTTATTCCATTAAGTTTGCCGTTAGCGCGCTGTGAAGGCATACCACATTTCCTGCCAGACAGACAGCATACAACAACACCGCTTGTAAACATATTTTGTGAATGAGTGTGTGTGTGTGTGTGTGTGTGTGTGTTGCAATAATGAGCCAACTAAATCGTTTTCACTTATCTAGAAAACTTGATGCAATGATTATTTTTAATGTTAATGTCAATTATTATATTTATTATACATATTTGTTTTTGAAATCTTAATGGTAATTTACTTAATTATAACTTAGTTTAAGTGAGCAAAATTGCTTAATTCACAGTATTGCTACTGGTACGAAATGGATTTTACTTTATTGCAAACACAGCGCCCGAAAGACCCTTTCATTGAATACTTCTTTAAAATCATTTTTCAATCGTGTCCAATCCATCAGCCTATAACACTTAAGTGTACCTCAAGTCAACAGAACTTCAAATCTAACCAATCTCCTCGGTTGACCTGTAATGTCGATCGAATATCATCCAAATAGAAATTAATGTCATTTGATTGGGTCCATCCATAGGTTCCTCTCCATTCTTTGGAGCGTATTGCACAAGACTTTGTCTTCATCTTCTAAGAATAGTTCAATCTCCGCGTTCATACCTATCTCCGACCACTAATTCTGCTTATTTTTAAGTTTTCTTAGCTGTAGAAAGGTTTTTTTTTGGTACAATTTTGTGATTGCGAGTGATGGGTATCTAACAATTTCAATTTAGAGATTATCTTCACAATGTTTTCTTTATAACAAATAGTGGCTGAAGATTCATTGGTTTGATGAAATTTTCAGCGACAATAGTTTTCATATTAGGAAAGAAATTCAGCTATTTCAAAACAGTAGTTGTACAATGTTGCCAATAATTCGTAATTAGTCCATTTTATAATCTAAGAATTTTGGTGTATTATTTTGTATAATTCAATATAAATTATCTTCTAGGATAATATGTCTTTATGAGGGCCATGGGCAAGTGGACCAGATACATCTAGAGAACAAATGGAATAACAGTGAACCACTGTAACATTCACAGACAAAAAAACCTCCAGAGGTACATAAGGTGCAAATTACTTCATTGGAAATCTTTATAGTTCATCATTTTATAGTTTCGAGAATTTAAATCCTTTGGATATAAATGATAAAATTAATTAATATTAATAATAATTAATTTAATAAAACTAGATCTAAATGAACATGTACGAATTCTGAAAAACACTTGAGTTTCCGTGGTTTACTAAAAACCGACATTTCGCTCATGTTGCAATGAACCACTTCAGGTTGGTTACACCCTGAAAGCCAATAAGGCAATGAACCTTGGTAGAGAAGGGGCGTGGCTTTTCCCTCCGCTATCTTGGATCGCCATATTGCCTGCCTTCATGACGACCATGTTTACTATACGGATGGGTGGGGCTTAATTTCCTCTTTCTGGTGACGAGATCTAAGTCCCTCATCCCTCTACCGTTTTACTGCTTAAGTCTTAACCTTCTCCTGCTCCGGAAAACCACTAGACATTTTCCCCTGCTTTTTCACCTCTTTCCCTGAGCAGCGGGAGCTTTTTCTGCTTAGTCGAAGCCCGTGGTGCCTATTTAGACAGTTTTACTCTATCTCAATTTCCACAGCCTCTCTTACGACACGTTGGTAATAATTGTTTGCTTAAGCAAGGACCCTGCTGTTCTCAAAACTTATGGCACGCCCAGTTGTTGACGAATGTTTTGCGAGGGCTTTGCCATTTTATTATTCCTTACACAGTGTACATGTTCTTTAAGACGTGTGGTGATCAATGTTTTAATTTAGCCTATGTATTATTCCTCACATCTGCAAGGCACCACATAGACCCTCTTTTTTTGCAGTGGAAACCTTTCTTTGATCTCTTGTAGCAGCGAGACATTTTTCTGTCCGTCCCATTATGGTAATTGTATTGTGCTTTGCGAGGATTTTAGAAATCTTCTCCGACACTCCTTACACATATAGGAAGACAGCTCTCGTTTTCTCTCCTCTTTCCTCTATCTCCTCAGGTTTCCTCGCACAAGGCATTTTGGCCACATTGAAAAAAGAGTAGTTAATTGATACGTTGTAGCCGTTTTGTTTCAGAGTTTGCCGAATATGATCTTCTTCCTTGGACAACTCCATTGGCTCGGAAATCCTGATAGCATGTTTGATCAACGTATTGATAAGACCTCTCTTCTGTGTAGAATGGTAATGCAAATTCTCCTTCAAGTATCGGTTGGTGTGGGTTTCCTTCCGATATTCCATGTCCCAAAGACATGCAAGAAGGAAAGCATAACATTCTTCTCACTAAAGACGAAGTACAAACGGATTATCAAGATTGAAGAATTAAAATCGCCAAACTTTCAACCTCAAAAACTTAATTCTTGCAATGTCATATCACTTGTAGCCTCAAAAACTGCTAGTTTTTGAAATTGCGGTAAAAAGTAATTGCGGTTTTTTCATTATTAGAATAGCTTTGGCTTTTGATATTAGAATGTATTAACTAAATCCTCTCTTAATAACGGATAATATTCACATTGTAATGCAAATTTCTCGCTTTGTGTTTTTTCTGTTAAAGACATATTACTTGCTGTTTATTTTATAATGATTTATAGTCTTTAGGCAAAAACAACTCGGAAAGTCTTTTTTATTCGAGTTAAAAATGGGTCGTAAAGCATCGAAAATAACTCACAACATCAAGCAAGCATTTGACCCAGAAATTGTTAAGAATGGAGTGACCGGCCACAGAAGTTAATAACAACCAATTAATGGCTATTCATCGAAGCTTCTCTCTAGCATCATAATTCATTGAAGTTGCCGAAGAACTCAACGGTCATTCGACATTTAAAGCAATTTGGAAGGGTGAAAAATTTCAGTTAATGGGTGCCTCATGAGCTAATCGAAAGTAAAATCGTTTTGAAGTATCGTCTTTTCTCCTTCGATTCAATAACAAAACCATTTTTTGGTCAGATTGTGACGTACCTTTGAAAATTGGATTTTTATACGACAACCGACTCTCAGTGGTTGGACCGAGAAGGATGCTCCAAAGCATTTCCCAAAGCTAAACTTCCACCAGACAGAAAAAGGCAACGGTCACTATTTAGTGGTCTGCTGCCACTAAACCATTATAGCGTTCTAGATACCGAGGAGCCATTAAATCTGAGAAATAATATGCTCAGCAAATCGATGAAATGAACAATAACTGCAACGCCTACAGTCAGCATTGTTCTAAGAAGAGGCACAATTTTTCTTCATGACAGTGGCCGACCGACTGATGTTGCACAACAACGTTTAAAAAGTTGATAGAATTGGATTACAAAGTTTGGCCTTGTTCGCCATATTCATCAGACCTCTCGCCACTATTTCAAAAATCTCGAAATTTTTTTGTAGGTAATACGTATACCACCATCACCAGAAATAATGCAGAAAATGTTTTTCAAGAGTTAATCGAATGTTGAAGCATGGATTTTTAAGCTACAGTTTTAAACAAATCTATTTCTCGGTTGCAAAAATATTCGACCATATGGTTTCTATTTTTTGATTAATAATGCTATGTTTGAGCTTTGTTTTAATGATTTAAAATTCACCATAATTACAATTACACCAACCCTATAATATATAACTAATTACAATAAATATTAATATTATATTCAGGCAAATATTTCACCAAAAATAATTATAATACCATAAATAAAAAAGTAATGAACCATTGAGTTTTCTTTGACAAAAGAAAAAAAATTGTGTATATATGTTCTTTTATAAATGGAATAATCAGGGCAGCAATGAATTATGAAATTAATTCAGCAGACAGATCGTTAGCGCCCAGAGACTCTACGTTCTGAACAAAAACCTCTAGCTATGACGTAAATTTGATAGATGCTATTACCACAGCAACCGAGATTTTCTTCATTTATGTGCTTTAGCTTCTACCTTATTTAATGATTGTTAAAAGTTAGAGACTGTAATCTTTCATTATCAACACTCATTATGCATTTTAATGGCCATTTTTTGTACTGTGATTATTGTATTATCAATATCGATATTTGGCACTATTAAGTTTATATAACGAAGTTATCATTGGAACTATTATGCCTTAATTATATAATAAATTAGGCACACAATTCTTAATATATAATAATTGATTTTTTTTTTTTTTTAATTAAGGCGCGTCAACATCTATGGTCATTAACGCCCGGAGCCTTCTCACTGCCGGCCTCCGGACAATGTTCTCTCGCTACAAACAAGACTGTCCATCACCAAAGAGTTAGCTGTAAAGGCTCCTAGGAAGAAAAAAACTAAGGGCAGCACTGGACCCGAACCTGGGACTATTGAGTATATAACAACTTATATGTATATTTTATATATAATAGAATATGTTGTGGTACTAACTCCTAACATCCCTTACCGCTTCGGGTTTGCTGTTCCTTGATGCTGTCCGAGTTGCTCATATATTAACCAACTCATATATTGACGGCGATAGTCGGCATCTCTGATTTCGGCGAAGGATATCTTGTGTCGGAATTTGAAAAGGTTCAGCAGGTTCAGCTTGCTTCAATGGAATCGTTGGCAAGCTGCTTAGCGACTGATATGCCTTTTCGATAATCTGATCGATCTCTTTAGAGTTTACCGTAAATATAGCAACTGATAACATTTGGTTTGAGATAATTGATGCCTCTTTCCTAGCATTCTCATAGGACATAGCTATAGCTACTACCTTGTCTAATGTAAGCTTATGTTCTATTAAAAGTCGGCTCCAAAATTCATCAGATTGCAATCCAAATAGATACAGGTCTCTCAATGTTTCTGCCTCGGTTGGTTACGTCTATCGCGGTATTCACAGGACTCTGCTAATTTTGTTTAGAATAATTACGTAATCGCTTAGATTTATAAAAGTGGTATCTCTCTGCAATTATTATGGTTGAAATGAGCAGATAGTACTGAACAATTTGGTATATAAACATTAAGCATGCCTGAAAAAAAGGTATTACTTTACTTTAATATCAGATCATACCATTACAATTTTGTATAACAGTAGCATATCACAAAGCACAGCTATATATAGCATTAGAGATTAATGAGACTAATAATAACATGTTAAATGTTATGATAGCATGTTGTTAAATGTTATATAACATGTTATATGTTCATGGTCTTACAACAAAAATTGATGGTTTTTCAGAAAACGAAGTCTGATGCCGGGGGATATCAGACCTCAAATTTGTGTTCATAAACTGGCAACTTCTTTAGATTACTTCATCCTAAACTATCACATTTTTTTGTACGATATTCTAAAATAAAAGATTAATTAACTATTTTAAGATCAATAAATTGAGTTAAGGGTAATAATAGTAACAAGTAGTTTGTGAACTAAAAAGACATGAGTAAAACCAAAGTTTTAATAACTTCTTTGATAGTAGAAAAGAGACGTACCATAAAAAAACTGATGAGAAGAAGCCATAAAAGATTAGTTATTTAGACTGTTTTTGAATACAAGTTTAATTTGTTTCAACTATAACAAGTAGTAACTTTAACATCTACAATACTTCAGTTTATCTCAAGGTTTCCGGTTGTAACATAATATCTTTTCACTAGAATAAGTAGTAACAGACTAAAACTTTATTTAGAATATTACGTGAATATGGTTGGAACAATAATAAGATTATCCATCGAAAACTTAAAAGCAAGCTTCAAAGAAATACATGTATTATGTTACCCAGAAGATACTAGAATAGACATTGATAACTTATTTAGTTTCTCATGATGTTTATTAGTAATACCATATTTTATTCCATATTTATCTGCTACTAGCTAACCCGACCACTTCGCTGTGGGTCAGTCTGATTTTTAGGCTTAACCATGCATGATTTTGATCATTTGTTTCGATGCTTTGGAATATCTTATCTACCAATTCTTCTTTTGAATGTACAATGTTGCAGAAATTAGATGGGAAGGTGTTTTTTCCTATTGCTGGATTTGTAGGTGCCGTGCCGTTACCGACTTCGAGTAATTGTCTTGAAATTGTGGCAGCTATTCGATCGTTTTGAAATTGAACTCTTATATTCGTTGTTAAATGATTTTTTTTTTTTTTACTGTGCTCCAAAGAGTTGAATAATTCATCAGCTGGTGTTGAGCGAGGTATCACTGGAAGCGTTTGCCTGAAGTCACCGGATAGTAATACCAATACTCCACCTGATTATTTCGCAAGTCTTCCAATGTGAAATGTCTTCTTATCTTCTCATCTTTCGCAAGTCTTCTAATGCTTCAAATGACTTCTTGTGAGCCATTGTACACTCATCTCATACAATGATTTTGCACGCCCGAAGAACCTTTCCCGTTCCTGATGTTTTAGAAATGTTACATGTTGAGTTTTCTGTTAAGTGCATGTTTAAGTCATGAACAGTTAAGAGCTGAATGCGCTGTTCTACCTGCTTTCATCAACGTAGCAGCAATACCTGAAGAAGCAAGTGCTAACGCAATATGGCAGTTTGAACGGATTTTAGCTCGGAATTTCCCGTTTCCGTGGGAACTTCAGAATAAAAAGTACACATATAAACACTCTTATATAGAAATTCAACGACGTTGTGTAAAAATTTCAGGTCAATCCATCGACTACTTTTCGAGTTTTGGGGGCACAAACATACGGATGCTGAATTTTTATATATATATAGATAGATTTATGACAAATTTCAAATAATCTTCCTATTCTGTGTAAGAGATTTGTAAAAAATATTTTACATTAAGCAGTGAAGAATTTAAAAAGGAAAATGTAATATCAGTTCGAAGAAATACCATTCAAATTAATTTGGCAGATTCTATTATAATGATTAATCATCACAGGAAATCTTTAATAATAATAATTAACTTTTTATGTTCCTTTGAAAACAACAGAATATAAACAAAACCAAAAAAAAAAAATCAAATTTTCTATGTTCATATATGAAATTCACGATTCACCATATTAAAAAAAGTTTATTATTTTTTACTTTTTCAAATAATCTCTGATTTTTGCTTTAAATTTATGATTAGATATGGGGGGGGGGAATGAAAGCATTCAATTGTGATAAAATTTGTTGACTTCCTTAAGAGAGGAAGAGAAAAAAAAAAAACAACAAATTATTACAGAATTGAAATGGTATTCAAATCGTCAGGCCTTAAAATTATAACGAGATGCTTTCTTTTTACGGTAATGGCGAGAGGAGTTTCTTAAAAAGAAAAAAGAAGCTTACTCTTCTTCAGGAACTGCTATTCAGGGTAGAAAAGAGATGTTTATGTTGAGGTAGTTGAAATTGAAATCAAATTCAATATCACCATCCTCAATGTATTCATCCCTCTCCTACCCTAAAGAGCTCCTGAAAAAGGGCACACACTAATGGAACTCGAAGCTTAGATGAATGAAATTCTTTTTTTTAAAAAAAAAAAACAAACTCCTCTCGCCATTTTGCCGTATAAACATTCATTATAAAAAAAATAGCTTTAGATAATAAACTCAAAACCACTTATTAACATTAAATTTGTACAAAAAAAAATGATTAAAATGTTTACTTTTATAGCATATTTCTAAAATATCTTATTTCGCTGCAACCACGATTTTAAAATACAGATTCATTTTGATTCTATGTAAAAAAAAAAAAATCTTACACTAGTTTCGAAATTGTAATTGACAAATTTTATAGTTAAGTATACCAAATTTAATGAAATTCGTCGAAAACTGAAAAAAAAAACTGATCAGTAAAATCGCACTTCCGGTGTACTAATTTTTCTTGAAACTCGGAATTTTGGCCATGGCAATTTGTAATTAATTCTGTTTGGTTAATAAAATTGTATAATGAACTATGATAGCATTTAAGAAAAAAAACATAATCCCACCCCTCCCCCAAAGGCCAAAATGGCTTTACCAGGTGAAATGTTTCAAATAAAAGTTGTAGCTCTTTATATGTGTAGTTCACATAATTAGTGTAAAGAAAATCACTGGGGCCGTTTTCAAGAAAATACCAGAAAATTGAAAAATACATTTCAGTAAAAACGCACTTCTGGTCATTCGATTTTTTTCAAACTCGGAATTTCAACAATACATTTAATTCTAAGTAATATTAGTTAGATGACAGAATTGTATAATAAACTGAAATAGCACTTCAGATGAAAACCTAACCCCACCCCCTCCACCAAAAGTACCCTTACATGAATTTTTCCAGAGAAATGTTTCAAATAAAAGTTGTAGAGTTTTGTATATGTAGTTAATATAACAAGTTTAAAGAAAATCGTTAGAACCATTTTTGAGAAAATCGCAAAAAAGTGGAAAAAAAAATAGCATTCAGTAAAGTGGTACTTCCTGTTGATGAATTTTGACAGAAGACCTACTGTCGGATCCTAGGGTAATAACTAAACGGAATATCAAGTTTGAACTTTTGTATGATGTTTCGTTTTTGGTCTATGCTGTTCACATACAAACACACACAGAGACTGTTTTCTAAAACCACTTTTTTGGACTCAGGGGACCTCAAAACGGATATTTCTGGAAAACTCGATATCGAAAATTTGGCACGATTACAATACTTCCTCTTACTTGGAGTAAGAGAAAGTAAAAAATTAATAATACTGCACTTAGAATGGAATCCCCCTAACTTTATCACTTTATTACTTCCCCTACTACAAAATATATATTTGTAATTAATTATAGATATATGTGATACATAATTTAAAACTTTAATAGTTGGCAGCTGTAGTGGAAGAAAGAAATGAAAGAAAATAAGAATTTTGAAAATAGTTTAGTGAAATAATTTTGTGAATTGTAGCTAGTTCAAATAGTTATTTTAGTGAAGGGAAAAGAGCCAGTTACTATAATTAAGGTCAATGCTACTGAAGAGACACAGGGACAAGAAACGTTAGGATAAGACAATACACTCCCTCCAGACATACTAGCATTATTTGAAAAGATTTGAACTAACAATTAGAAGGCATTCTTTCAACACAGTCTGTATTAGACATTGAACCAGAACACTTGTCTTTCGCTCTCTTAGCATCAGTGCCAGTCATAAGTTAAAACATAGCTAGTTTCAGTATATTAATAAGCATATTACTGTGATATTGTAAAATACTTAAATTCACTTAGAGAATATATCTATTTTAAAAACAGTGTGATCTCTTGATTATTTCTGATACTTCTCTCTTAAACATATATACTCACAAGCCCTTTACAAAACCGCTCACGCCACAAGGCACTACTACCACTACAACAACACAACAACACCAATAACATTTCACAGCTCTCTAGTCTACATATTACTCCTTATAGCTTAGACAATTCCCATCCAAAACTATCAGTAACATAATAATCGTTGAAAGTAATGCCCTCTAGCGGCTTGAGGCATGTTAGCTGTTTTTTTGTAACGTTAAATCAGTTGGGCTTTTGCAGCTGTTAAATGGATATTGTCGTCTCCGTTGTTCCTTTAATACATATTCAGTTCAGAATATGTTAATACAAAATTGTTTTACAGTATGATCTGATTAATTTCAACTCCAGGCATACAATAACTGAGAAATGGACCACCTATCACATAATTAACGCATAAAAATAAATAGCCCACTAAATACTAATTCCTTTTCAATAATTGACTAATCAGTAAAGCGCCAAATGAAATAGGACAAGAATTTAGTGTACACAGTCAAATTCAAGTAGGTCAGTTAAGTTATAAACAAAGAATTATCTTTCAGAGAGATAGTACCGATTTTATTCCAGATTAGGCATAGCTAATATGTGAGATATTAGGTTAATTTTTGGTAGTATGCAAAGTGCCGTAAAGTACCATCCTGTCGTAAACCTTGCAATACTGAATTTATATGCCATATTACTTTCTCTTAATCAGCTTGCGATCCGGTGAAATTTTCATAGCTTTCCTCCAAAAATACTTGATCTAAGGATGAAACAAAGAAAAATTTTAAAGCAGACGTTTGTTTTGTGCATGTGTTGTACATATGTACATATAATGCGTACATGTAAATACGTATAATTGCGCACAAATATTTATTATATATATATATATAATGGTGTGTGTGTACGCGCGCGCACGCGCGTATATATATATGAAAACCTATGGCGCAACAACCCATGAAAGGCCAAACCTTGCCAGACGGCAATTTGAATATGGAGCGTGTGGTAAGCACGCCGCAGTTCCCACGCCGTTTAGACCCGACCTTCGCTACCTAGGGCGCTTCTAACTATAGTTTCCCACTTTTTTCACAACTTTGCCCTCACAGGAATCAAACCCTGAATTCTCGCACGAAAGGCGAGTGCGCTAGCCACTAGACCAACGCGTGAGGACATATATATATATATATATGAACCTAATTGATTGTGGCGCTGAAATGTGTATGTATGTTTCTGAATGTAGTAAATGATTACGGGAAAAAGTGCTCAAAAATAAGATTTGAGTAGACATTTTATACTTTGATTTTTCTTTTCTGCAAGTATCTGCCTTTATTTTATTGGCTTGGTTTTATTGGCTGTTTTCTGACCAATCCTTGGTTCATGTAGCTAGTAGTATAAAATAATTTGTTGACCGTTGATGAATTGATTTATGAAGAAATTTGATGAGGATCGGCCAAAAAAAGAACATTCAATTATGCCAACGTTTCGACAGAGTTTCCAGTCTTTATCAAGGCTTTAATATATAGAAAGTCGTGAAGATGTGGAGAAAGAATTTTGAAACATACACATTTGTTACATCGCAGAAACATAAAAAGGAAAATTATAAGTTACTAGCGTTTTGTCTTAAATCATCTACAGAAATGAAAAAAATCATCTACATTTTCTGCAGATGATTTAAGACAAGACACTAGTAACTTTTAATTTTCCTTTTTATGTTTCTGCGATGCATCAAATGGGTATGTTTAAAAATTCTTTCTCCACATCTTCTCGACTTTCTATATATTAAATCCTTGATAAAGACTGGAAACTCTGTCGAAACGTTGGCATAATTGAATGTTCTTTTCTTGACCGATCCTCACCAAATTTCTTCGTAGCTAGTAGTTTTTTTGGCGTTGTAGTGGAAGAACAAAATCGAAAAATAATAGTTTAAAGTTTCTGAATATTTTATAGTATCCAAAATTGTAATTTTGTTAATATTTTATCATTATTTTAGTGCTGTGAATTTACCTTCAAAAAGTGTGTATTTTAGAACCAGGTATATTAAATCTGGTCATTGCTATTAAGAAAACAAAGGCACTAAATCCCGTTACGGTAACTCTTTTGTATAAGAGAATTCCCTCGCGAGAGAGAGAGCAATTCCAAAGAAGAGAGCCATCAGCTTTAAAAGTGTAAAGAGTAGACAGTCTTAACTCAGCCTTCAAACCAGACAGGCATTCTACTTCAGAAAGCCAGAACACTTCAGGAATTGCTCTCTTAGTATCAGTGCCAGTTATAAGTTAAAACATAAGAGTTTAGCATTTAATCTAGATTAATAAATTGATTTATACTTAATCGCTGTGATATTATAAAGCTATTTAAATTCAGTTAGAAAATATATTTATTTCATAATCAGTGGTGCATTCTTGATTATATTCTTATATTCTATCTCAAACAAACATACAAGCCCTTTTCGCTAAAACGCTCACGCCACAAAATACCTACACACATCATCACACCAAAGTATTACAGCGTTAAAACCCGTTAGAGAACTTGTAAAATAAAGTTTTACTTATTTCCAAGTACTTCATTTTTAGTCCAACAGTCCAAACGAAAATGAAGAATAAAAACTAAAACCAACATTGTATATAAATAGAATGAAGTCAAAACTTTAAACATGGGGCGGTAGTAAAATAAAACATAACAAACAAGGATCAAAGATTAAAATAACAACTACAAACGACAATTTCTGTTTGCAACAGTGTACTAGCCAGTCCATTCTGCCTTTTTTCACGTGAACTATCAAAGAAAAACTTTGCTCATACAGACAAGAGACCGATTAATGCTCTGCAACTTTTGGCTTCTCTCAAGTTGTGAAATGGATAAATAACGCATTAACCCTTCTACCACTAACTTCATTTACTGCCTGGGATATCAGGTATCAGGCTTTTTGTTAAGTTCTCATTAAATTTAGAGCTTGTAATATAAAAGCTGTTTTTTTTTTTATATCATTTATGTTTTAATTTTAATAACTTTTAAAAAAGTTCTCATCAAACATTGCAATGGGTTATCTTCGGAAACCCCATTTCTGTAAATCTAACTTGTGTCTACTTAATTACGGTTTAACTTAATCAGTAAATACAAATAATAAAATATATAAAAGAAAAAAAAACATTCACTCTTTCCAAAGTTCAGTTCATAATAAATCACTTCTCCACAAAAAATAAAAAATAAACAGGATTTGACCTCATAGCTCCAAACAACCTTCACCAACTTTCTAGAAAAGCTATAGTATTCCTCGCAAGAATCTTTGCTTGAGGATCAATGATTTCTCAATGGAGAAACTCTTCCTAATAAGGCCGATACCCTAACCCAAGAAAACTCAGCATCTTTGTCCTTCATACCTACCCCAGTCAAGATCGTAGACAAGCTCCTTTTAAAGCAAATAAAATCAAGCTTTAAAAAATCCATTGTAATTCCTGACCAACAATTTGGAATTAAGCGCCACTACTCAAGCATACAGCAGTGTCAACGCGCGGATGGTAGTATGCAAAGTGCCGTAAAGTACCATCCTGTCGTAAACCTTGCAATACTGAATTTATATGCCATATTACTTTCTCTTAATCAGCATTGCGATCCGGTGAAATTTTGATAACTTTCATCCAAAAATAACAGATCTAAGGATTCCCTGAACAAGCAAAGAAAAATTTTGAAGCAGACGTTTGTTTGTGCATGTGTTGTACATATATACATATACATGTGACGGTATAAATACGTATAATTGCGAACAAATACGTAGACACCAACTCATCCTTTCTTGAGAGAAAGGAATATTCCAATGGAGACTTGCTCGATCTGAAGTAGGCCTTCGACTGAGTTTAGCACAGGGTTCTTCTCTGGAAACTTGGCAACTGGATGGCATTTTACCATCTATTTATTCTTCATCCTGTAAATACGATAGATAACTATTCTATTTGTACCCTATACTTTTTACAATACACTGAAAATAAATGGTCTGCAATGCTTTCTTCTCATCCTGATCCTGTAATTTCATACAGAATCTTACAAAGCCATTTAATAAAAATAGAAATCTGATTCAAAACATGGAAAATCCAAATGATCACCACTTTCTCTAGAAAACAAACGGTTAATATATACATCATCTCTTAAACCGTAATGGATATACAGGCTAAAAATTTGGGTTTAAACTAGGTTCAAATCTCCAACGTATTCAATCCCAACAATCCAAAATCCGTCAAATCCCGTTAATTAAAATCCAAGAATCTTTACGCTGTCTTAACAATGCTCGTTCGTCGACTCTCATTCTGCACACTCCCTGGTAATACTCCCAGATGTCTTAGACAAGTGTGACCAATGAACTGTTAATAGATGAGAGAAGTATTAACTAAAATCGTTACTAAAAATCACCACTGATTGATTCCTCCGCTCGTATATTTATTTAATTTTATTTTTTTACTTGATTTATTTATTGATTGTATATTTATTTATTTATTTAAGGCGTCTCAACATCTGTGGTCATTTGCGCCCGGAGCCTTCTCAGTGCACTGCCGGCGTCCGGACTTTGTTCTCTCTTTAGAGACAACACTGTAACGCTCGACATGGTAACACTGTTCCAGCGGACAGTGAGCTGTAGAGGCTCATAGGAAGAAAAAATCTAAGGGTAGCACGGCTGGATTCGAACCCGTGATCTCCGCGTTTCTAGTCCAGCGCGCTACCACTGAGCTAATCCCTTCCCTATATTTATTGTTATTATTACTACTTTTTTCTTTACTATTTACTGAACTCAACAAATTTCCTTATGGCAATAAATGTTCGATGTAAATACAAAAAAAAAAAGTTACCGCCTAGGATCGACTGAGAAGTTATTATTAACATTCTTGAAATGAAATTTGTTTGCGAAAAATGTTTATTTTTCCATTTCAGTTAAATATTCTGTCGTAAACAATTTTGTAAACATGAAAGCCAAATTTATCGCTATTGCTCCAAATGCCAGAACTTTTAGGCTTTGGTTTATCCTTAATCGTACCTGTTACTCAGCATAACGCTTCCAGTATCAACTTAAGAAAAAAGTATACTAGCAACTTAAATATGTGGTGCTGCTTAAAACTTAGTGGAAAAAAAAAATCGCTAATTAAATATTATTCTTGCACTAATGCTGAACATGGACTGCAAAAAAAAAAAGGTACAATCATTTTTTTCGTGGAAACTTTTTAAAATATGATTTATTCTTTTGGTGTTTTCACGTTCGGGTTATTGCATGCACACCAATATTTTTCTAGTGGTAATACTGCAGGATGTGGTAGTAATTGTGTTGGCTGCCGCTAGAGGGCAGAGACAGGAAGGTTAGAGGGAGAGACATGTTAGGTTTCCTTAGTGTGTGTGTGTAAGTCGTAAGTGATTTCATGTTAATAATGAAAAGGTTGATTACTATTATATAGTCTTTTATTATTAATTACTTTAAAAATAAAGATCGGTCTTGTGTTGTATGTTTTCTATAATTACATTAAGGTGAAATAATTACTTGGGAAAGAAAATAAATAAAACAACTTTATTCTTAGACAAGACTTGTTGGTTATGTCCCAACAAGACAATATTACTACAATAATGTTAGTGTCTGCGCGGCAGACACCCAATACGAGATGTCAAGTAGCGGGGAAAAAACAAAAATGAATAATAATGTAAAACAAATGAAAACGAGACTTACCCTTTGGTGACGGTGAGTGATGAATCGAAGAAGGGTTGATGAGACAAATGGCGGATTGAAAAAGAACGAGGTGGCGTATATGTGTGGGTGCGTGAGTGCGAAAGAAAGGAACTCAGGTGAGCGTAGAATGATTGGAATGCTCCTTTAGAAGCGGATGATGCCGTTGTTGAAGCGGCGGGTGATAGCGAGTCCACTAAGGCGCAGATGAAATAGCTTCGTGAAGGTGATGGCGCGTAGAGATGAGTCTTGGTACTCACCGAAGAGTCAATATTGATAATTAACACGGCGAATAGGCGCCTATAAGGCGACAAAAAATTTAAAGGCGAAATTAACAGTACACCACAGACTAAGAAGAAGCGGTAAAACAGAGGTTAGCTGTCGGGCGACAGAAGAAGAGAGCGGCACAAACACTGTTGTTCAGGCGAACCGGAGAAGACAAGTGAAGAAATTTGTATAGAAAGAGAACGTTTTAAGAGTGTGGGAAAATAAAAGTAAGGCGCGAACCAGGAGAGATAAAGGGCGCCGATAATCCCACCACCAATAGAGAGAGGTAAAAGGCGGGAAGGCGTGGGAAATATGCGGGCGATGAAGTAATAATTTAGAAATAGCGAGCCAAAGTTAATCTCTCAAAGGTGCCGCGACCTAACAGTATGTTATTAAAAGTTAACTTTGAATAACATAACAACATTATCATAAGTGCTTTACATTAATCTAATAAATCTAGAATAAAACCTAACAAAAAAAGCTTGTATATTAAAGTAATTCGTAATTAATATTGTCAAAAGGCATTTTTTTTATAAATCAACGAATAAAGCTAGAGAATACTTTTTTATATTCTAAGTTTTTTTTAAAAACAACGGCCAAAATAAAAATATTATCAATGCGGAATTCTTCACGCCTAAAACCAAATGTAATTATAATTTTCATATTATTGATAATATATTTTTATTTGTTATTTGAATTATCTAAAACATTGAATAATTAGACTTTGAAACTATTCGTGACGCTTTCTAGTGAAAGAAATACTGTATCACCCAATGATAGTTCAAGTGAAAATAAATGGGGCGCTGAACTAAATGGATGTTTCCTGAATACTCCGGTAGAAAGCGCAGCGAATCACTTTTCTGCCATAGATCAATTTCATAGTGTGCATTTCTTTTTTTCTTTTTTAATAGTAATAACTATCTGCAATTTTAAATTTTATTTTATTTTTTTGTAAAATAAATATATTGTATTATTTAAAATTGTATAATAAACAAAAATATATATATAAATATTTATTTAGGATTTTGATGAATGTAAAAAAAATGTGTCTAGTCGTTTTATTCATTCTTTGTATTGTTTTATTATTTTTGAAGGGAAAAATGTAGTGGAAAAATTAATGTCTTTCTACCCATTTATTATCACCATCTGTCTAGGCAGGCAAAATATGATTTTTTTTTATCACACAGAAACGTTTTTGTAAATGAATAAATTGTTGGTACGAGAATCAGTTGAAATATGAACAGGTCAAGATTTAATAAAAAATGATTCAATTTGAAAAAAAAGTTAAAGAATTTTTGTTAAACGCAAAAGATGATCCACCTACTGAGAAACTCTGAGTAACCGAAAATGATAACAGAAAAATTTATGGGCCAAATTAAGTTTAACACAAACACTATTAATAAGCGGCTTCTCTCGAACAAGCCTGATGTTTTTTTAAAAATATGCTTTTTAGAAAGCGGATAGAGTGCAAAAGGGAGAGACTATCTTTTTAAGATGCTGAATACAAAAGAGTTACTAAACTTTTGTGCACTCATGGAACTTCTCTATAGGAGAAGAAAAAAAAATTGGCAGGCCTAAAGTTCTAAAAGAGTTTGCACATAATTTTGTTAGTTCTATATCTTAAAAGTTTAGTTTCATTAAAAAAAAAAAAAAATCATTATTTTGTCTACTGACACACTAAAATACGTCCATCCAACGACATGTTCATCATGGCAAATGTATTGAAATTAATGACAAAATATATACTTAGCATGGCAAATATTAAGTGTTTCTAACGATAATTAATTCTGCAGCAAATTATGTTGTTCGCACAGAAAAATCTATTTTTAATTTACTGGGTTTAGCTAATCTAAACATTTTAATTTTTTGTATATATGTTACCGGCAAAGTATGAAATCAGGCATTCTACAGAATGCCTAGGCATTTCATATAATACCTAAAAAGTTAAGCAATGTGTAGAATTTACCGTATTTCACTAATTTGCCTAGGCATAGAATGCCTACGGTGAAGCAGGCAAAGTAATTTTCCCTGTACAGCTAGTTCGTGAGGTTATGTGTTCAGGTTGTCCCATGTGGTTTATTGTTCTAATGATGGATAAAAAAAATATGTTTCGATGCCGTTTTGAGGACGAACTGCGGACAAGAAGAAATACTACCGCAAGGAATAGTGTATTTTTAACAGATGAACGTTGTGAAATGAGTTCTTTGGTAAAATTTAGCAGCAATTACTAAGCTATAATTATATAAGGCCATTCATTAATAGATATAGTTTTTAAGCCTTTCCATACTTTGCCTAAGACGACGTAGACGTTCTATAGAATGCCTAGCCCAGGTATTTCTTACTTTAGTCGTAAGAAATATCCTAGAAAAGGACATTTCTTACTTTGCCAAAACTAGCTTGCAATTCTCCTAATTCTTTGCGTGAGATTACGCTGTTGTGGAATACGTTTAATTTACAAAACTCGATTGATTCGTCTATGTCATTTATTTTGTTTGTTTGTAAGTTTAGGGCTGTCTGTAGGGTAGAGTAAAGTTGATTTATTTCAAGGATGTTGCTTATATCATAGCTAAGAAGTCTCTTGATTTTTGAATTTGTCTCTTATTATTGACAAGTCTCTATTAAATGGAGTAATTAATTTTTTGTTTATTATTAATTGTTGTTGAATATTGTGTTCTAAATGGTGATCATTTCGTTCAATTTTGTTAATTATTTGGTCATAATGTTCTTTGTCATTTGCATCCATATTTCCGAAGATCCAGGATATGGCTGTTTCTAGTGCATTTATAAGGCCTCCTTTAGTTCTTATCTTTTTTGAATCGACTAATATATGATCCAGTTTGTCTTGTTTATAAGCTATATGAGTTTTTAGATAGGCTTTGAGGAGGGTATGTGAATTAATCTTCAGTGAATCCGTGAAGTTACTTTTAGGGTTTTTCTTTGGTTCAGTAAGGGTATCTAGAGTGTGGTCAATGTTTATTAATTCTTCTTGAAGTCTTAATAAGTTTATGGAATGCATGTAGGTGAAGTGTTTATCCATTATGTAAGAATCTTGTATTTTTATTGGTAATATGCCCGGGCCGTTAGTTAGGTCTGTCAATTTATAGGCCACTAGTTCCTCGCTCAAGAGTGTTAGCTTCATCGTTCTGCGAACAAGAAGGAACATTTGAGTGTCTTCCAAATTTTCTAGGTCTCTTGAGTTGGTCGGGGTGTATTTTGTTTGTTTTGGTCTTTCCAGTGAGGATTTCCTGGGATTTGTCGTCGTAGGTTACCTTTTTTTATTTGGGTTTTGCTTTGTTTCTTGTGTGTGTTTTAATATAGATTTGACCTGAGGGGTATCTTTTCGCGATTTAAATGTAATTACTCCGTTCTTTTTTCCTTTTCCTTGTCGATTATGTGTTTAACGGCTTTATGAATAATTTGTTTCTCTTTGTGGTATTCTTCAGTTGTATTTCTAGTAGAGTTGCTTGTTTTTGTTCCGATAGCAGACTGATTCCAAATGTAATTTCGTTTGGTGTAAGTTTTATTGCGCGGTTAGGGTTATTGTTGTATGCTATGAATGCTAAATGAAGGGTCTGAATTAAAGGTAGCTGTGGGTCGTCAGTCTTTATTAGATTTAGGATTTTGATCAATGTCGAGTGTGCTCAATCAATTAAGCTATTTGAGTTGTGGTGATGCGAGGTTGTTAGATAGAGTGATATATTATTGTAGGTTAGGAACGATTCAAGTCCTTTATTTGCAAATTCCTTGCGGTTGTCTGCCTGAATTTCAATTGGAGTGGGGAAGATACTAAAGTAGTCTCTTATTTTATCTATAATTTCTATGCTGTTAGTTGTTTTTATAAGGTATGCCGTCATTCTTTTGGAGAAGCAGTCAATGATGGTTAGAGTAGAATAGAGTGTCGATTCTATCGATCTTTCGAACGGTTTTGTAAGGGTTGGAGTCAGTTGATATTCTTGTCTTGGGGAATTTCTTTCGGATTTGACTTGCTTACATGTGACACAGTTGTTTATGAATTTAGTAATGTCATCTAGCATACAAGGACAATAATACTTTTGTTTTAATCATTCGTAAGTGTCCGTAATTCCTCTATGACAATTTTTACCTATGTGTTGGTTTTGTGTTAGTTCTTGATGGTTATCTTTGTCTTCTACGTCTATTAAGTCTGAAGTACCGTTTTAGTCGTATTGTAGGGTAAGTTGTAGTAATAATATTCTCAAAAAGTTTGTATATTTCGTTTAGGATATTGTCCATGACGGAGGACTGATTGGAACAGTAAAGCCCGTATGTGGTATTGGGTTTTAAATATTCTAGTGAGAGTTTTCTCAGCGTTTCTTCATGTTGCGACGCCACTTGCCATAGTAGTCTTGTTTTTTCGTTTTACTGTCATTTGGATTTCCTATACTGGTGATTATTTGATTTTTTTCCGTATTAACACATTTGCTTGTATCTGTAATAGCGATTATTTGGTTGGTAACTGGTTCCGCTTGTGTGGGGGTTGTTGGTCACTAGTTTCAGGGGGTTTCTGCTGTATCGTTAAGTTTTTAATTATGTCTTCTAATTGTTCTTCGTCTACGGGAGCGTTTAATATTTGGTCTAGTCCGAGTACGTTTGCGAAGGGGGATGTTAAAAAGTCACTTAAGTCATCGTCTGAATCTGTTTGTAGCATGCATGATTCTTGGACGGGGTTTCGTGATAGCGCGTCCGCTACGTAGTTTGTTTTTCCGTCAACGTGTTGTATGTTAAAGTCGTAGTCTGATAGCTGACATTTCCATCGGATCATCTTTGCATTGGGTTTCTTCATATTATGAAGATATTGTAGGGGTTTATGGTCTGTAGTTATGGTGAATTTATGGTCGTAGAGGTATGGTCGGAAATATTTGCAGGCCCACACTATAGTTAACAGTTCTTTCTCGATCGTGCTCAATTTTTCTTCTCGGGCCGCGAAGATGCGCGGTGCATAGGAGATGGGGAGGTCTTTTCCATCTTTATTTTGGGATAGGACGGCTCCTATGGCGAAGTTGGAAGCGTCTGTAGCTAGCGTAAAAGGTGTGGAGAAGTCGGGGAATTGCATTATGGGGCTATTGATGAGCATGTTTTTTAGTGTTTGAACAGCGGTTTAGTATGAATCGTCAATTTTAATGGTGTCCTGGGTTTGTCGTAATTTTTCTGTCAGTGGCTCAGCTATTTTAGCATAGTTCTTTA